>LUCH01001492.1:19862-32689 GCA_013368495.1 Paragonimus heterotremus
CACATCGGGTTACCCTTCAAGGGTGACACGTTAGCTGAGACTATTACACGTAGACTCACGAGAGCAGTTAGTCCAACGTTTTACGCGGCTGAATTACGTGTCCACTTCACAACCATTCCGGTTTTGTGCCCACGACTAGAAGAAACGTTTTGTTCAGGCGTTGGATTTGCCATGGCCAACCCCACACCCTGTTAGCCTGTCAAGACCCACGGTTCAAGTGGGTACTTAATTGCAGTGTGACATTGAATTGATTGACCTTATTAATCACCCGCTCCCTGTTTATTCCGTTTAATGATTCCTCTTCAAAATTCGTGATATAAATGTGCTGTATTTAGCCTGATGATGAATTACTGAAAACGAGCTTGTTTGTTACACAGTATTTTTCAAAACCCATTTTTCTACATAGGCTATTGAAATGTACCGTAATTACACAGCTGAACCTTTGCATCTGTTATATTATCAGAACTGGTGTAATTGGTGCCGAATTTTCTAATAAACACATTTGATTAGAAACGGAACTTGACAAAACGAATTGTATTTCTCAACTGGCACGGAACAAACTTATTCAGAATACATTACACTCGCTTCAGTGTTGCCGTCCACCTGTGCACTTGCACTCAGTTATCCGCTTCAATTAGTTACATGACTGTTGACTTGTCTGACTACTTTTGATGTTAATTTACGCTGGATACCTATGGTTCACTCAATCTAAGGTATTATTCAGTGTGCTGTTTAGCTAGGGCAATCCGCCGAGATTTGGCTTCTGAATATGCTCATAAAGTCATATTACTAATAAGTAGTGTGGTATATTTGATATTTTTCAAGGACACCCAATTACAAAAAAACCTGGACTTCAGCGGTATTCGAATTCGAAACAGAAACAGCACGCCTAGACGCGATAAGTGCTCCAACGAACGAGCTACGAATCCAAGCCACAGCTGTTCTAAGACAGTTGAGGTGTGATACGCCCACAGGTGGTCACGTGCGAATAAGTGTCACAGGTCACCCAGTGGGAACCACAATGCGCGATTGCGGAAAGCTGGTGAGGTAGTTCTGTAGAAACTGTTCCACAGCATTGGTTATCCAACATAGCTTACACCGAGTGCGGTGTGATATAAACCTTGGCAACTGTGTGTCACTTTCCAAAAGTACGCCCAGATGATGTACCTTAGTTTTCGATCAAACCTGAAAGTATACCTTCCCTCTGACTGATCAACATCCAGAGTGCTCGTTGTTTTGTTGCAGCCATTCCTTAGTGGCGAAATAGTTTTTAGACTGTCACCCGTATGTTGCGTAAACTATCCGAAGAATTGCATGTCCATATGATTTTGACGTGTTGTTTCCCCTGTTCTTATTCATGGGAATTTGTGCCCAGCGAACTGTTACTTATTATCCAGCTTCCACAACCATTCGCGCAGTTCCTGAAGCATGATTGGTCTTTTCGCGAAGCCCAATCAAACATAGTGATGTAATGTGGTCATTAGTCAACGAGTATGAGACTCCCGATGGTGCTTTCCTTGAGAATGCATTACTGTCCTTCCATAAAGACCATTCACAGGAAGTACGAAAATGCTTTTTTGTAGGATGGACTTGTCGCTCACTTGTGGTTAGTATCACACCCACAAGCAACCTAGGTGTGTCATACAGCTGCATCTAGAGTTCAGCCTTTAGTTTTGAAATTAGCTAAATGTGTATCGTAATTCTTCTTCACTCACGCAAAGTGGTCCATTGTCAACTGTCACTTCGCAGGATTTCCTTATCCATATCGTAATTCGGTCAGTTTAATGATTTTTTTTAATCGTTTATACCCCGCTCCATAAAATCGTCTCGATCGTTTCTGTGCTGTCTGTCATGTGGTTACAACCCAAATTGTGACCGTTCGTCGTTTGGTCAATTCGCTGAGCTTACTATTTGATTTCAGACATCAAAACCATAATCCATAAAACGTAAGTCACACCGTAAGAGGTTGGACAACAGCAAACATGGGTGCAATCAGTCGGGGATGATGTTAGAGAAGAGCAACATAGTAACATCAGATTCTTAGGCTGCATCGACGGTTGCCACCGGCTGGCTCCACTTAGTAGGTATTTGACGCGCGGAACCGATAGGCCTGTTTCTTGCTTATGTTCTAAGATGTCTTTTCATCGTCACAACACCGCAGTGGGGACCATGCCATTACTCGCTAACAATGTTCTTTTATTAAATTGGCTATGTTTATATCCGTGTATGTTTGAAAGGTGTTGAAGCTGAAGGCTACCGATGTTGATTGGATGGAGTATAGTTAAGAGACATCGAACGGTCAACTGAACTATAAATCTTAATCCTGTAGTGAGGATTATCATTTCTCTGAAGTGTTATTTGAGACGAGCATATAAAACCGGACTATTATTTGCGTGCCCAACAAACGGTTGCAAAATGTTCAATCCAGCTGAGTTGAATATTTGGCAACCGTTTGTAGATTTCAGTTGTTACTTGTAAGTAGTGTAGCAGATTTGTCACATTTTCACAGATTTCATAGGAAGTCAATCAGGCGAACGGCTGCTTTCGCTAATTCTCACATAGCTTTTACGATTAAATGGGGTACATGTGGTTTATGTATGAAGAGTCAGGGCAAGTAGAACCGAGATCCAGTAACTATCCTGTTAACTCTAATCGATGATCCCTCGACTGGGATTTCTCTCCGAGTTGAGATCACTGTGTCACCTCTCTAGCCGATTGAGCCTTCAGAGTATTACCCACAAACAAATGTGGTTGAGCGTCCATATGTGATGATTCAGTCGTGCCTAATATGAGATCAATGGCGCAGTGGTCAACACGATTGCTTCATGAAAGCAGTGCATTCTTGGGACGCTTACAGTGATTCATCAGTTTCGGACAGTAAGAGTCAATTCATGTTGTAAGAGTTCAGTTACATCGAAAATTCACGTTTTTTCATGTTGTTCATTCATTCATTATAATTTTGGGTTTCCTCTCTAACCATTACAAAATTAGCATATGACTTTTACCTGTATACTTACTCATTGAGTCAAAAAATATGTCCAACAAAAAAAAATTCGAGAAAGAAACGAATGGCATGCAGTCATCGATTAAACATTTGGCCGAGTCATACTTTAGTCAATCATATCACCCATTCTCACTGCTGCGGGACTTTCGGTGTGTGCTGGTCGGATAACTGTTTTCCCGAGTGCACATCTTTCTTCGGTAGCCGAGGAAACCTGTATGCATCACTGGCGATCTGAGTCGTCTCGAAAATGGATAACTGACTTGTTAGTATTTATGCTTCGACAGTTGTCCACCGTTCTCGATTAAGCTGTACTATCTAAGTTCAAACACATTGCAGCGTTGTAACGGACTTAAAGTGCATCAGAAGCGTACTCGCTCTCTTAGAAATGCAGTGGTTTGACACATCGGGCATTTTGGATCTGCTTCATTGTTTTCATACACTTGAAATTCGAAAGAACACGAATTATCCATCGTATGACTCTAGATTCGACAGTGCATTAAGTAAAAACAGTAGACTGATGGCAGGTTTTCAACTACTCTACTCATAATGCCAGTTCTGAACGATATTTACAACACTACCGTCCTCATCTGACTTGTGAACACGTATTCAATGTGCAGGTGGGATGCTCACCGGTTGCACAGATCTGCGGGAGAGATTCAGTTAGAGGAACTCACAAGGATTCTGGTGAAACGAGTCGACCCAGACAAAGGTGAGTTGAAACAGTTCACGCTTCATGAACCACAGCCTTTTACGTGAGTATCAGTTACCCCGGGTATCCAACGAACGTATAGGGTTTGTTCCGGTCACCATCATCATGATCCATAACAATACATCAGTGGTTCTCAGTAGTGCTTAACTGCCACACAACCATGAAGAAAAAAGCAAACCCTGGCCAAGACTTGTACAACGCTTCAAAGTCTTCGATTATCTAAACCCTTCTGTATGGAAGAGATAAACCAACAATTATACTAGAATTCTTTTAGAACCTAACCGGAAATTAACCGCTTTCTTGTCGCTTTCCTTGATGTAACGTTAGTTCGACTTAGACATCTTCCATAGTTAGAATAATTTTCAAGCAGAACCTCACACAAACTGCTGTTATTGTAACTTTTCTCACAAAACGCTGTGGTTTCTCCAACAACTTCAAACATCTTTTACAGTCTGGGTATCCACTGCTACCTTGTGTCCTATGGGCTCCATATTACTGTCCGTTTGCATAACGTTGAACGGCAAAACGCCAGTCACACCCTAGGTTACACATTTTCCCTGCAAAAACCCTTCTCAGAACAGGTTATTCAATTTTGGTTTGCAAAATGTCGTTCATGGTCAAATCTTGAAATAACTTTAAGGGAAATTATTTATCTGTAGACTGAGAATCGGTCTTCAAAGCCGGTTTGACGTGGTGTACATCTACAAAGTTAATGGAAAAAACACGCTTCACAAAGTCGTTAATGCTTATCTTGCGTTTTATAAATTAGTCACCGAGGAAAATATTCAGAAAATACCTGTCAGGAGTCGTGTTCACTAATTCATCTTCATTTGCTGAATACTGTTACGCCCAGAAATTTGGACATGGTGAATTCGTTCGAAGAATGGAACGATCATTTGATGTTGTTAATGTAACCATTAGAGCGAACTGCAAGGCTGTCCAAAATTAGATTATCGTCTTTGCAAGCACTTTCGGAGAACGAGCTGACCGACAGACGTATAGGATTGACGACGTCTGTTTCTGGATTAACTCTTCACTGTAACCGGAGCCCAAAGCCACCTGAACACAATCATCAACACAGGCGGCTTGCGCTGTACCACTTGCGTTTTCACTTACACACTGTTTATTCGGTGTACATCAGAGTGACTAAGACTCACGGGTTTGTGAGTGGAGGCCTTTATGATCCAGCCGATCAGTGATGGTTAGCCAGATGATAGCCTGACGCATACACATGGCCATTGATGATCTTTAGGCTTACATAGTTCCTCACAAGTTCCGAAGCTTTGCCTGGTTAGACATAGTATCTTAGATACCGTAAACGTCTGGACAACGATGACTTGAAAGTGGTAGAGTTTTTGTTCTCATGTGTTGACACCTTTTACGTGGGTTGCTGCATCGGACCATCAGTTGCAAGCTGTGGACGAGTTTCTTGATGGAATCTTGTTTTATCTGTCATTGTACTGATGGCAGTACTGATCTTAACTAGGAAAATGTTACAAGTTTTACAGTTTTGGAGATTTTACGGTCACTGCGGTCTCAAAGACCTTTTATAAGATAAATGTTGCAGGATCGGATTAACTACTTTGGGTACGTACAGTTATGAGACGGTCAGAAGTTTCATGCAAGCTTGTACTAACGTTTCGGGAGTGTCAGTGACAAGATATATCCGACTTTTCTGATATCACAATATTTAGAATGGACGGTATTGCAGTGAGTCTTTTTGGTTTCAGTCGTGGATGCTTTGATCAAGGATAACCTTCTCCTTCCTTGCAACGAACCGGCTGGTAACGAATGCATTGACCAACGGCGTAGTGTGGAAATATTTGTGCCTTTATTGAATCAGTGGTCCACTCAACTTCCTGAGCAGAAATCGTAACATATTGCCCAAACTCTTCTGTTCCCTATGGGTAACATTTGACAGGCTTTTGCGTCGATCAATCCAATAATGTTTGCCTCTGTCCCAGGACGCTTCAAGTGCCACTCAAGAACGGAAACTATATTGGTTCAGCTTTTACTCCGAGTGCTGACTGATGCAAGGATTGCTTATTCGCTTTGGAGAGTGGGTGTTGAAGCGAAACAGTTCCCATGGAACAATCCAAAAAAGCCTGTCGTGACTGCGTAGCGTGCGTTTTAGTGAACTCCGTTGCTAACGTTTCGTACGTGATTTATCAGGGTTTTATAACGTCTCAGTTATATCCTGACAGTTGTTCCGGGCGATTAGAAGGATTTTTGCGTCCAAACTACTGAGTTTCTAGTCTTTCATACAGCATTATATTAAGAACTGTTCTGGTCAACATGCGAAGCCTAACGTTGAAACAAATGTGTGGATAGGCAAGAAATTGAACGATTGAATGGGTGACATTTTGGGAAGCCTACATAACCGATAGGTATTGAAAGGCAAACGCCACTCCCAAGAGGTTGAAGGGGAGTTCACTTTACAGACATGCATGATTTGCTCCGGCTAAACAGTGACAAGTACCTTGTTAATATTTTTGTCTAGTTTTATAAGTACTGCAATTGCGTAAAATTCGTTTTCGTTGTAAGTGGCTTCAAAATTCAGTACAACCTGAGGTGTAGTCACTAAGTGTCTGTATCCTTCTTTTTATTGTCCGATCACAATAACACTCGTAAATTAACTCACTAGTAAGCGATAAGTTGTTCACATAAGAGGTTTTCATTTACCGACACTACTGACTTATTTTACTCAATCTTTCTGACAGACGAAACCTACAGGAATGTCATACAACAAACTGCTGGTGTTATATACCTCTTTTCATTTGCATTTAGGTGCTTGTAGTCTTTCTGTTCCTGTGCATAAATTTATGGTAATCACGTTTAAAAATGTGACAATTTTGGCACATCTTCCACACCGACAACAATCAATACGTACGTTTTGGTGTAGCGCACGAAAAACAACCAGTTGAGCGCGCATAGTGTATAGTCTGAGATACACTGTACGACCACCAACACAAGATAACCACCTGCTCTAAGGTAACAGGCGTGATGCATATGCGAATGCACGCATTGTCTATTGTGAAGTGCTTTCTATACGGGGGCTGCCTAACCCCATTAAGTCTAGGGGAACCAAACAATAGAGGGTATGGAACTTCATCCGGTAACAAGAAGAAGGCCATTATTTTGAACTTAGCGCCATTAATCACCAAATTTATCAACACGAACAGAGTTGACAAGGTTGCCAACCAGCTGGAGATCGGTTCTGTAAGGGAAGTCGCCAGTTCCCCGAAAATATTGTGTGACCATAAGACTAACAAGGGACACTTGTGAATGACCTTCACTCTTGCCATGGTCGTGTGCTTCTCCGGTCTTTAGAAACGACCTTAGCCTTCGTGACAACTGTCGTTGTCATCCAGACTACACGCCTAGACTTTAATGTCTAGAGAATTTTGTCTGATCCATTCCCTTTAACCTTACTTGTTACTGTTCGTAAACGTCATAATACGAACGGGTTTGTAACCATGTTGTCTTCGGAGTGAGCGATATGGAGAAACTCTGTTTTAAGGCCATTCTTTTCCCTGTGTTCCCGCGGTAGCCTGGGATGGATGGGTTGGATGGGAAGAGGCTAACTGACGTTATGCACCCCGTACTCCCTTGTTTATTACTGTTATCCGTCGTGCTGTTATCCGGCGTTTCATCGACCGTTATTCCTTATCTGTTTACGTGCTCGTAGGCAGTTGATCCAGTTACAACAGGTTCATTCAGCTTGGACGTCTTTCCTCTCTCTCTCTCTCTCTTCTCACCAGCTGAGAAATCAAGGACGTTGTTATTAAGTTGATTCATATAGCCACTTGGCTTTCAACAAAGCTGTCTTTTTGCCTCCACGAATGACTGTTTTGTGTGAGCACATCATGACATATAGAAACTTGGCGATGATGGCAAGCTGGAGGAGACTCAGCTGCGAAAATTCAATGATGGGACCATAATCTAGACGCTGTCAGTGTTCCACTGGCTGAATTACGAATCAACGCCGAGAACTCACAAATCTCACGCTTCGACTTAATTACATGTGCATCCCATCATGTCATCATCAATCGATTTGACATAGTGATCCAAGGAAGTGACTGCCAAGTACGGTATCTCTAGCAATTCACGCAGTGATTCTTCAAAGCAACTGTTATGCGCTGAAGTCTCTACTCATAAATAAGGTTAGTGTTTCTTTCAAGTTGAACATCACCCACAATTGATCACAGCTGTCGCATACCCATAGACTCTCCAGTCGGCCCATTTCGAAAAATAGAAGCACTAGACTCAAGTTTCGCTCACATTAGAGCTCGTCAGTAGTGCATATCATCGCCACTGATGAGACTACAACCACGGCCACGCTGTTCATGAGGCAACCGTGTTTACCACTACGCCATTGACCTCACATTAGCACGATCGGAGATTTCGATCCGTCTAGGAAGTCCTAATCGCGGGGTTATCGATAGCAGTTAACAGACAGTAACTATGTCTCCATTTCGAGACGATCGGGCAACCTGATCATTACTCACAAACGAAAGTGGTTGGGCGTACACATATGATAATTCGGTCGTGCCTAATGTGAGGTCAATGGCGCAGTGGTAAACACGGTTGCTTCACGAACAGCGTGGCCGTGGTTGTAGTCTCGTCAGTGGCGATGATATGCACTACTGACGAGCTCTAATGTGAGCGAAACTCGAGTCCAGTGCTTTTATTTTTCGAAATGGGCCGACTGGAAAGTCTATGGGAATGCGACAGCTGCTTCGATCAATTGCGATGTTCAACTTGAAATTAATCAAATCCCCGACTACTGGTCAGTGTTTATGTTTGTTAGTGCTTATCTACGTAAAACTGTTTCCAGTGCACTATTCATTGTGAAATCATACTGAAGAAACTGTTCTGGCATGTCAGGCCATATTCCAACGATGTCAATAAACGTATTTCCATGTCAGGTTTCCACCATATAAAAGTGACTGCAACAACCTGGTCAGTTGTGGCAGTCTGGAGTTGCACAAACCTTATACAGCTTCAGAGTTTTTGCAAACTCTTTCTTTTCTAGCATTTTACCTACATTTCATCTCTACACGTTGGTAAATTGAACGAGGGTTATGCTGGTCTATCGGTTATCGATTAATGTCATTTGATATATCGAGCATTGTTTTTACATTAGTTCATCAATAATCGAGCAGATATGACGAACAAGCTCTGTTATACAATTGGTGATGAGTTACCTTCATGTGTGATCCTAGATAAAACGACTCTACCACATTGCGCAGTGGCTCACCCGTTAACTGAACTTTCGGAGCCGATTCGCTAAAGATTGGCTCCAAGTAATCGCAGTGCTGCGCTCTTCAGAATTCGTGAATAAAACAAATTTTGCAGTTAACGTGAATGTACTCTTTGTACGAGTACCGAATATTTCAGGTCATGCGATCGGGTCATTGTTTCTCTCGGATTACCAAACAACCCTTTCGTTCTGTCTACAAGTTGGTTTATTGGGCGATTCAAACTGAATACCTAAGCCTTCCCTAATACTGACTATTGTAGTTCTAGAAACTCAGTCTGAATGCCGTGGGTCAGTTGTTAAATTTCTCTGGGTTGTTTGCAGGAGGCCTCAAAAGCTTCCAAGAGTAGAATTATATGACTGGAATACAGAGTTCTCAGTGAACATTGTATCCAGCCATTTCGATCTATCTTGTGGATAAACTGACACCTGGATGATTTTGGATATATTCTGCTTAGATGATGGACCCCGTGTACCGCTCACACATTTTTAATCGTGTTTTAAATTTAGAAATAATACGAATTATTCTTACAAGCCAGGTACTGTTCTTTGAAATTGCAAGCTGATCAGATTCCTATTCAGAATACCACTCCCCTTTTCTCCTTGGAGCTGGTGACAGAGAATGCATGCACTGGCATATCAGTATTTCAGGCAAGAGAATTTTTAATTGATTCATGTAAATCGAGTACAGTTTCTTCGATAACAACGGTGTGTTGAACGTTTGATTTTAAGAAATTACGATAACTGGGAATGCATATTAATAATCGGAAGTGTACATAGCTCAAACCCAGAGCTAGCTTCTATGCAGTAGTAATAATGCAGCATGCCAGCCAACGAAATTGTAATGTATTCCGTATCTATACAATGTAATTATTCATGCAGTAAAACAACAGTAGCATATAGTGTTCCGTAATGGTTCACAATCATCACAGAAATACACGTAACACCTAAACCCAACATCCGGATAACTCATCCAAGTTTGCCAAACTCAGTTCCATGAGAACCAGATAGTTGTCTCCATTTAGACCATGTGCACAGAGTAACAGGATTCTGTAGCCGTCGTCTCGCCCTCCCGCGCGGCCGTTTAGTCTGTGACGTTCACTGCTCCAATCTGTACATTCGCGACCATACATCCATCGACTCGAAAACCCTCTTCCACATCCGTACGCACGCAGTCACCATCTGCACACTCAGCCAATTGGAACGCCCCAACTGGATATAATTCAATGCGGTCGATACACAGGCACGCATGATGTGGTCGGGTTCGGGTCGGAACAGAGAGAACAATACAAGTGAACAGGGCAGGACATCGTTCACACGAGTGCCACTGCATTAAGATTGTACATCAGTCATAACATTAAAAATCCAAACCACTGACAAACTTTTCATTGACTATCATTGAGATATTATTTGTTAGTGGATACTCAAGTTATCATGGTTGAGTTCCACTACAGAACGCTAAATTCGCATGTTAGTCATTCCATGCTTTCGTCTGGATGAATTAATTGTAATTACTGTTGGGACAATTCCTATAACAACCATGTAGTTATTTCATTCTATTAACCCGTCAGTGTGTTTCTGTAACACGCATTTCCAGTTTCCAGAAATGTGGAGGTGTTTGAGTGAATGAAGCTTGAATGTGACATTTTTATGCCTCTGTAATAGCTGCGTAGCTCAAATGGTAAAGTATAGCCTGTATTTGGGTGCACTGTTCTTGTTGAAGATTTGATTATAGCTGTGATATGTGGTTTTCATTCTTGATTATCTTCATGTTTAACAAATTTGTGCAAAAGCTTGATTCTATTACAATCCGTGAACGCTTTATGAAATGCAACAGGTTTAACTTTATGATTAACATTATCCGGTCCCCTCACTTCTTCAATATTCCGACTGGTCTCAGAAATCAAAGGGTCCATTTCTTTGATCGTCAACTGAGACGGAGTCCGGCGTCTGGTTGTTTCCATCTCAATCTTGTAAAGTTGGTCCTTTGATAAGTATCAGCCATTATAATTGTGCTTCACTTACGTTGTTTCCCTTCACTCTTGATATCTACAAGCTAAACTGTACTTCGTAAAGTGAACCCCCCTTTTAAACTTGCTGTTCCTGAACAGTATGCATCTTTTAGAAATGTGCTGTGATCATTCTCAGCTTTAGACACTCAATCGAATTCATTGTACACTTCTGAATTCAAAATATTTCAAAAATTTGCTTACATCTCTTGAGGTTTATCCTCTGACAGCAGTCGACAGGATCCCCAAAATACTTGGCGCGAATTTCGTCTTCAGTAGAATCAACAGTTATTAACTGAACGAAGATTCTACATTTTAGGAAAATTGGGTCATATATATCCAATTTTACTTTACTCTCCATATGCTCAAATGAGTTCACTGATGCACCGAGCTTTCACATACTAATAATCGGCTCTGGCTACGAGCCGTCTGGGCAATTTTTGATGAATGAGGGTAGTTCACTCATTCGTCAATTTTCTTAGCAGCCCACACTTCGTTCATTTTTGCATCTATCTCGATATGACATTGCAGAACAAGTTTGAAAAATCCTAATTCTCAACGAAAACGATTTATTTTACTTCTTCTTATATATAACTATATATTTGCTGCACGTCTGCCAATAACTGTTGCATTGACCGTCTCTTGCATGCAGTTATTAATGTTCAGAAAGCTGTACTCGCTATCATAGTCATGGAGGACTCATTTTATAAGGTAGAATCATCTACATTTCTCTACTGCTTACTATCAGTCGGCTAGGATGAACCCAACGGTTTCAAAGGGATTGAGACCAAGCAATCGAGTAGATTAGTGCAAGCAACCTGTTAGATCTGTTGAAGTTCGTCTGGTACTTTTGTCGTGTTTGTCTGATGTGATGTTGAGCGAGGAATCCGTTGAGGTATGTTTGGGTTGTTTGTAGAAAATCGATCCTTAATTTTCCTTTATTTGTCCTTGTTGTGTGCAGTAGACGATCATGGCGAATTGTGTACCATAACTGCACACAAAATGTTTGCTTTCTCCTTTTTTTTATAACTAACCCTGTTTATCCGTTAAAACGTCCTTCTTGGTATTGTTTGACACGTTCCAATCTTCACCTGCACCGGATAGTTGATTTCCCGTTGACTGGTAGCTGTTTGTAGACTCATGTTTAGTTATTCCATTCGGAACTCCGTTGCTGGATAATTTGTGTTTCCGGTTAATTCCTACTCAAGGTGAGATAATACCTTTATTGTAATTTTACTAAACAGCATCGTATAAATTCAAATCCTTTCGATCACTTTTTCTGACGTTTTTTGCACTTGGAAAATAGTCCCGTCAACTCGACCGTCTGAATAAACGTTATTGGAATTGTCGAATACGCCTTACTGAGTGAATTACCTCAAATCGTCTGGAGTGGTTTAAAACAGCTAGCCCTTTGAATAGGCTTCAACACTCGTGCAAGTCTGTATTGGTGTGTCGGGACATAATCAGCAAATACATGTTCGACAATTAAGGTCACAGAATTTTTGGTTTTCACATTCTTGTATTCCTTCTTGTATAAATTTCTAACCCGGCAAGAAAACCAGAGGCTATAACTGATTAACGTGTGTTTACAAGACATTACTACTGTTGTTCATCCCGAAGTAGATTAAAAATGTTAGTTGGTGCAACTCTTATGTACACAAAAAGGAGGCTTGGGGAGAGAGAGAGAGAGAGAGAGAAAAGACAAAGTAGTGTACAGTGATCTGTTTGAAGAATGTAGTAGTGTAGTATAAGATAGGATTCAAAATTAATAAAAAATTTACAGTAAAGACGATTGGATTGATAATAATAATAATAATAATAATAATAATAATAATAATAATAATA
>LUCH01001492.1:32789-83775 GCA_013368495.1 Paragonimus heterotremus
ATAATAATAATAATAATAATAATAATAATAATAATAATGAATGTGTGAATGATAGACGGGGGTCAAATGAGGGATATGCTATGGTAATCTTGTTAGCCAATAGTGGAATAACACAGTTTGTACTTCTTACAGATCTCAATGCAGAAATGATGAGATGAGCATAAAAGTAAACGAATCAGAATCTTTCAATTACAATAAATTTACCACATAGGTGCCATGTCTGACAGTGTCTCTGATTCGATCCTTGGATTCTCAACCGGATGATGTACGAAGCCGACACAGACAACTCCCAACACCAGTCGAGTCACAGAAGGGGAACCTGATTGTACACATGTTAACATATCACAGAATTAGTAATTTCACTGAATTTGTGTGAACCCCATAGGTTAAAGGATGCAAATAAAGTTTTTGTTCCTTTTAGTTAAAATCAATGAAACTTATGTGAAACTAATGGTGCGAGGGTAAAATATTTCCTAGTAAGCCCGAACCTGAAAACTACTGCGTCATCAAACCACGGTCGTAGCTGTCGAAGTGTCCCCTTCAGTTGTTTGGCTGTACATACCCAACTGGTCAAATTCTCGTACTGTAGGTCCCTCTCTGTATATTACCGTACCTGAACAACAGTACACAATAGCCAAGACTTTCTTACATTCGACTGTACTGTCATATATTTCAACAACCGTTGATTATTTGTGTACGGAACTAGTTCGGTGTGAGTGAACCTTTAATATTCCGTCTTCTTTATCCCAAATCAAGAAGTCAACAGTTGTTCTGACTGGTTACATATGACCACGAGTAGTAGCAGATTCCATAGCCAGCCAATATCTGATCGAAAAATGTCTGTAAAGCAACTTCAAGATGAAGTTTCAAGTAAATGTGGTTCCGTGAAGCACATCTGTTAATGGAAGTAAAATGAAATTAGCTCGAGTTCGTATTCATCAACTGGAACTGTAACTAGCTTCTAGGGACAAGATGAAGAAATGCAGAATGGGGTGTAACGAAAATGTAAAACGGATGAACGACCATCGTTTCAGTCAGAAACTAGTCCCATTGAACCTCAGTTCTATACGATCGATCAAAGTTTGTGACTGGCGACGGGAAATCCAACCGTATGTGAATTCCCTACCAGACTGAGACCAAAATATCGACCCGATGACTTCATTCCTAAGGATACATGCTGAGCATCAGAGTGAATCGAAATCATTCGGTGAGCTCTGAAATCTTCTTGGTATATTTATGGGCTACTCTGTGGACGATGAAGATGTATCCGAGGTTTTATACCCAGTGTTTAAAGACGTGCTGACAACCATTCTGGAAAGCCTTCATATCTCATTCAGTACTAAGACAGGGTGGCGTTGGATTCGATAAACGGGTGTAGTACGACACTAGAACCAGAGTTTGGATAGAACAACGTCGTTTCTGTCAACCACACTTTTTTACATGCCGATATGTCAGGTCGCTAGCTGAGGCACGCACTCTGAAGCACAATAACGCGAAAGTCCCTACAGATTTAGATGAGAAAAATGAAACGCCCCTCATTTCTACGACAGTTGAATTATGAACTCGATCTGACTTCATATCACACTCCACAGCACATTAGCCGGTGGAATCTATAAGTGCATATCTTAGCCACGGCCGGGACTAGAACTCCGGCCAGACTTCCATGGAACAACCGTGCTGACTACTGCACCACTGAACTCACACTATGCATGACCAACTGACCATATATGAACGCTCAACCACTTACGCTTGTGAATAGTGACCAGGTTGCTCGAGGGGAGACACAGCATCTGGACTACGTTTCGGAATGCAACAGCTGAGATCAATTGTTGGTGATGTTCAGTCTACATGAAAGTCAATATCCCCTACTACTCATCAGCAGTCTACAAGGTTTGAATAAAACTTCAATATTTTTTCTTCTGCCTCAATCAAGTGGTTTGAAATCGTCCTGCGAGTAATCATAGATCGTATTAACCTCTGCGGTTTGTTCACACAGGATTTTTTGTTATGCTGTAGAGAAGAAAGATGATAAAAGATAGAATGTTTGAGGTACAGCTCTGGGCAACACACAGGTCGCATGAACAAAGCTGTCACCTCCTTTTCCCATATTCTAAAAGGTACACTCTCAAAAAAAAGACGAAAATATGTGGTTTGTATTGCTCAGCTGGCACCGATCGGATATTGAATTTTGTCTGAGAAACTTGAAACACTAGGTTCCCTTTAATAACTTCATCAGCGCAGAAAGAAGACATACGTTGCGATATGTTAGCGGTTCGTTTAATCTCATCAATTGCAAACGTAAAACATGCAGGTTACATATATGACACAAATAAAGATAGACGGGATATGGTCACGTATACAAGTACACCACCACGGCAACCCTATGAGTTGCTTCAGCCACTTCTATGCACAAAACGCCGGCTGGTGAGTTCTGATCAACATGACTTCGCCAAATGGCCTGTAGCTTAGGGTTTTGCAATTCAAAGGTGACCATCTGGCAAGCGACATCAAGCAAAACTTGCAGTGTGCCCTATCTCGTACGTATGCGTGTGCCCAATTACGCTTGGTTCAAACCACCAAAGGACGCGTTCCACACAATCGCGAACGCAGCCTGTCTAACCATTCCGTCTCTCACGTTGCCTGTCAGTTCAGTGGTAGTTGCGTTGACGTTTACATAGGCATAGCAGATCGACAACTATCTCAACGGGTGATAAAACATGTCCCAAACTGGTTAAAACAACTCACGACACAACAATCTGAAACCGGTGAATCCGTTACTGGAAGCCCCGCATCATCGATTGCCAGAAACTTCATGAGAACAGATCACCAGGTTGACCTATTTGGTTTAGAATACGCATAGACAAATGGTTGCATTACTTACACGGGTCACCCCATTTGAAGTGAGTAAACTGGCGGTCACAATACAACAGGTCCGTCGCTCGAACCCATCAAAATCAGCTGCTAGACACCTAACGATAACACGTCAACAAGTTAACCTATTTGGATCACTCAAAATATCATTACGCAGTCGGAACCAAAACTTACCGGCCTTTAACAAGACTATGTTAATCAGAACTCACCAGCCGGTTTTATGGGCACAAAAGTGGTTGAAGCAATTTATAAGGTTGCCGTGGTGTTGATGACGATACTTGATGTAAATGTATGCTTGTCCATTCCCTATCTAGCTCTATTTGCCTATTGTATATAACTTGCATGTTTTACGTTTGTGACTGATGAGAGTAAACGAAATGTTAACATGTCGCAACATATGTCTTCTTTCTGTGTCGATAGAATTATATGTAAAATGTGTTGTTCTTGTTTACTTACGTTAACTCACTAAGCATCCACTGATCTTGAGACAATGTGATAGGTTGGTGTTGGTATTATTGCCTCTGATGAATACCAGTCGATCATATAGTCGTTATTTCTCCACCAACACTGTGCATAAACTACCTTAGGTCACTCGAATATAAAACTCGTGGAAGTCTCGCAACCCAGTGACTCATTCGATTATTTTCTCTGGAAATGCAATCAGGGGATAAAACGGACTAAGATAAGCAACGTATGCTGAAGGACGACTCGAAGTTGCATCAGCGTGTAGGTGCATTGCAATCTCCACTGATTCTAGCGAGGAAGTGTTGAGAGAAAACGTTCACTAGATTAAGTACAAATGTGAATTCGTGTACAAAAGAAAGTTTGTGTACACTGGAATTCGTGTGGCACTGTTTGGAAAAATTTGGTGCAAACGAAACGTTCAAGGCATAATTGCTTGGGCAGGTTAACAATCTTAAGAGTGCAGAATTAGTGGGGGGAAAACGATTTGGAATGAGAAAAGAAACCCAAGTAGTCCGTAACCACATCGCAGTAAGTAACCGAGAAAGATACACTGAAAAGTTGAAAACAACCTAAATCCTCGTAATGTTTCCAATTTCTGGGTCAGTTTAGGAATTAGTTAAGTGTCTTAAATGTGTGAATCATATCCGCACTTGAAGTCATCAGCTGATGATATTATTATAACAAACTCAAGTTAGTTGATTCATATTGGTAGACCGACGTACGATTTTTAATAGAGCCAGAAGAATGCGTTTCGTAGTTGGTGAATGTTTTGGCTAACCGCAAACATAAATAACAGTATATTGGCAGTGAACTGCTCATTATAATGATCACGTGAACATAACACCTCTGTTACGTTCTTTCAATAACATGAGACTCAGTTATGCCGCAGCGTGGTAGTTTTCCTGTCTGAAATGCTTGAAAACGGTCACATTTAGAAAAGAATATATTTCATTGAACGGAGGCTTCATTTTTCAGCTTTGTAGAACTACATTCATCTGTGCGCGCCTGTAACTGCTTGGATATTGTGATTATAACAAACATTGATAAAAAAAACATTTTGAAGAAAAGCACTCAACCACACCAAGGAACATTTCAACTTAGATGAATGCATGCGATCGACATTTGATCAGTAGTTACACCAATAGACCCAATAGCAGCGTGTGCAACAGTCGCGGCTTATCGACCGGGTTATCGATCCGCTTCATAACATATCCGTCCCCCAAACTCCAGCGAGGGAGGAATGACAATTCATGCATGTGAGAAACATCTGTGAGAAAAATCTTGCTACTTTAGTAGGGAGTGAACACTAGACATGGATAATCAATAGGTGCAAACTTCTCGTTGCTCAACAATATGATTTAAGCCAGTTCATTAGAACAAAACCTGTGGGATGTATGTTACCTAAATTTCTCACACCGGAAGAACAAGATACCAGTTATAAAAATGAAACAACAAACTCGAGACTAGCACTGAGTTATGCACGTAACCATGATGTATCACAAAAGATCAGTCTAAGACTTAATATCCAACGTTGCAGTGTAGGTTATACAAAACCGACAGCGTTTTCACAAAACGCTTGAGGAAGGACAAAACCTGAAGGACGAGGTTTTCTTTGAAGCCTATCGTCTGGAAATTTTACGCCAGCCTGCTCATCAACAAAAAAGCTATTTTCAGCAAGTCTAATAATTCACATGCTTCCAGCTCGACCGTACACCTCTAACTTTGAGGTTATCGGTTTCACTCAACAGAATAGTTACTCTTTCTCTTCCAGAAGTGATCCGGCAATATGAATATTATTCACAAGCGAATGCTTTTGTGTTTGCCTAGTGTTAGGTCAGCTGCGCAGGGTTCAACACGGTTGTCACGTGACAGCATGAAAGGGACTTTCAACCCCCATCGTGACATGAATATATACTGCCGACAAGCTCCCTGAGGGAAAATTTGATAGAGCCGGCTGAAAAATCCACTTGATTGCAACAGTTTCAACAAGATACCAGTCAAGTCTCCAACTGTCTGAAGTCTGTGGGCTAATCTGAACAGCGTTTGGATCGTAACGGTCGGAAGACTAGACAGTTCACACTTTATCAATACAATGTACAATCAGTCCATTAGTAGTCAAGCTTTTAAATTCGCTTGAACACTCTCATTTACCCTGTTCTTCATTCGATTCAACTACACAATCACGCTGAGTGTGCACATTTTGGGCCAGGTCGTAACCAACTGCTTTTATCTGTTGGGAAGAACGTAGGAACAACATCACAAGACTCGTCAAGCCGTGCTTCTCAACCCTGTCAACACAAGGGGTTTTCAAATCGAGTGTCATTACCGAAGTTGTCATTGCTGCCAGGACGATTGTAAAAAACAAACATTACCAAAACGTGTTGTGTAGATATAACTTACACCTAGCTAAATCTTGATCCATTTGAAATTATTGAAATATTTTGTATGACTATTCAAAAATTGTTCATAACCCTTGAGAGCCCCTCTTGATTTTTGTCAGCATAGTTAACATAGTTTTCTACCTTTTGCTAAAGCAAGCCGCTAAATAAGCATCACAACCAACAGGGTTGTTATCATTATTATTCATATGCTAACTAGGTTTCGGTATTCAGCATGTGAGTCATCCATTCTGGGAAATTTTTCGGGTAACTTTTAAACTTAGCCTTTCGAAAAATTCTGTTTTTCGTACGAAACTTAAGTAAGCCAGCTAGGAGAATTATGTTTCATTCGCTTTGATTAGCGAGAAGACTGACCGTCTGTCAAGGAAGACAGTATATCTTGTGGAATTTTTCGACAGTGATTCTATGGACGTATTCACCATTGTTCAGGAAAACCGCAGTTGAAGACCATCGGACAGATTGTTCATAATTAGCGACAAAACCATATACGATTTACGGAGTTTGACAGTGCTTTGTCATATTTGAAGCTCATCTATAATGGAAGAAGTGGAGCAAGTCACACGGAACCCCGCTGCTCAGGGTTAGTCCAAAAAACACGATAAAAAACAGGCAAATCGAGATATTAACTGGCGATGGTTAAAACGCTGCTGAAAATGTCCTGTTCTTAGGTGCTGCTGCTTTCCAGGTCCATCAACTCACCATTCTTCTTCCCATAGGAGGGCATTCGTTTCCTAAGAAGCAATAGCAATGGCGAACAAATTATCCTACTGAATAAATTCGCGACACCATTTATCATATCAGTTTTTACATCGCCGCTATTTGGTTTGTAGTATGTGTATCAGTTCTATTCGAACTTCTGCTGTGACTTCTTTACGAGTGTTCATGTAAAAGTTTCAATAATTATCATCATTATTATTAGCAAAATGACTGCTTCGTGTAAATAATCACATTTGTTTAATTCAGAATATTAAACCGTCTTCCTTGTGAAGTCGTAACGGTTTTGCCTTTTTGAATGCACCCTGATGCTGGCAAACAATTGCCTTAATTTTAATGTCACGTTGCGTGGAGAGCTGTCAAAATCCAACTTCTGTATATTGCAGGAGACATAAGAAATCGAACTAGTTATCATCGAAATAAATCCACTGAATGCAATTAACAATAACGCGTGATCGACCGCATGTATGCAAATTAAACACTAGGACTGTTTGCATCACCGAACGCCTTTTTTGCAGACTGGCGCAGTGCTTTGAACGTAATGCAATAAAGCTGCCACGGCCAAACTAAATTGTAGGCGAGAATGTACATGATAGGGTGAAGGAGGTTTGAATTATGACATTGTGCAAGTGTTTGAAAGGCTTAACAAACCTGGTAGTGACGTTTTGAACACTGCTCACTGGACGGGCAAGACTCAGCATGCATTGAATAAACTGATGATAAACGTGATACCACGCAGTGGAATGAAGTGGGTAGCACTGATTCGACAGTTCACCAGAACGGAAGAACGTCGACAAGCAGTAGGCCGCTTACACGATACCCAGTCTCACGACCCTCAAGACCTAGCAGTCTATTATTAGCCACTCGAACAAAGGCTACGACCGTGTTTATTTGAAACGAACATGATCAAACAAAAGAAGTTGCCGGACGACCGGTAGGGATAGTAGAGACGTGTGGGGGCACCGTTACTGACCGGCTGGTAAGGGTTACAGAACACCTACCAGTAGGAACAGGAATCCATAGAATGAAAGTCAGGGGTTTGGAAATTACAGTGAGCAACCAGTGAAGAATGGCTGAAAATGAAGCTGGACCGAAATAATTGAAAAAAGATTAGCACAAGAACGTATCAACATCAATTGTTTCCTTGTATACAGTGGAGTAAGACACTGCACACGGTTACCAAAATAAATGTTCCCTTTCCTTTTTTTCAACAACGACACATGGTCACTGGGCTCACAGTAAGTACAAACACTGATTGCTGGAAAGAAAACGATCGTAGGGGTAAATAAGAGGGCTGGAGGAACAGTTAGAAACACTGAAGACGAATTGATAATCAGGTCAGCTATTTAATGAGTGGTCCCAATGACGGGCAACTTTACACCAACTGGGGGTTTAAACCTTCATATTCATGTGGGTGAGACCAGGGTGCTCCACGAATTGCTGTTAATCGATAAAGTAAAATAGACGATAACAGGTAACGAGTTACTGTGCCAATTGTGTAAAAACTTACACTTCGTGAGCAACAAGTTGCTATTCAACGGATCTGTTATGTGAGTGCATCGAGGAGAGGAGAAAAACACGATATCGGAAATATGCCGTTTTTAGCAAGTCCATACCAGAATCTACACCTCAAGCTAATCTTGCTTTCCCTCATCTTTTTCCTAATGCTACGTATTCTGTGCATTAATCGAGGACATAATCGACCTGTAATCAAGCACAGACAATAAATCGATAAACACAGCAAGAGACATCAATTTCATCCATACAGAAGACATGGTGAAGCCGCCAAGTGAAACCAAACTGCACGTAAGCACAGATCGCCGAGGCCTGGTGTTCTGACAATCAAACAACTTATTCATTGCATCAATCTACGCAAATAAAAACAGAATTAACTTCGTTTAATGTGAGGTCAATGGCGCAGTGGTAACCACGGTTGTCTCGGGAACAGCGTGTCCGTGGTTCAAGTCCCGGCAGTGGCGATAATATGCACTACTGACGAGCTCTAATGAGAGCGAAACTCGAGTCTAGTGCTTCTTTTCGAAAGGGGCAGACTGAAAAAGTCGATGGGAACGCGACAGCTGCGATCAATTGTGGGCGATGTTCGATCTATAAGAATTAACTTCGTCAATTCTGTCATCACGGATCACTGGGCACGTCGGTAGAGTTCTGACGGAAACAGGGAGAAAGCAATCCACCATAACGTAAGCGATATTTGTGAAGGAAGTTCGTGATCTTGGCTGACAACAGAACGATGAAATTTCCACATAGTATGCTACTCTAGAAAGTGTGTCGCTGCAGTGCAACAAAGTGGATGAATAAATTTGTTGGTAAGTCACATTAGTTGTTCACAGGAGAGCTTTTACCACATTAGTTTCTCCTGAAACCACCTTGTAATTCCTGTAATCGCCGGTTTTCTAACACGATTAAGTGGATGTTACCATAAGTATATTGTTATAAAACGACCGTATGGATTTGAAAAGCGAGACGCGCGAGGACGAATTAATCGTATTGGTTTAGACGATTGGCAGTTAGTGTTGTGAGTTAAGAACACGGATGACTCAAAGGATGGTTATTTAGGAAACTGACACGGGTTAAGTGTTCAAACAGGACAAGAAACAAAAACATTCGTCTGCATATGACAATCGTCCCTGAAGGTCCCGTCTACCACAGATGCTAATGCTCAGTTTCTTCGTATAGCCAGAACTATTCCATGGCATGATACATTGTCGTATTGGAGTGATGTTTCTTCCCGTGTTTCTCCCGCGGATACTCTGACGACAAAATGCATGCTGTCGCGCCACTACTGAATAGTGGTGATGTGAAAAGTACGGGGTAATCGCTCGTCCTCATCACATCAGTATGTATGTTCGGTACAAATAAACAAGAAAACAGTGTGTAATAAATGACAAAAGAGTGACAGAATTTACACCATTTCTTTTAAAAACTTTTTAAAAATTGTCAGTCATTCCGTGAAAGCTGATTTATGAAAAGGTCACTGTGAGATAAGCATTTCTGCTATTTGTGGAAATCTGTATGAAACGGGAAACACTGTCTGTAACAAAATATGTCCCTTCCTAGTGGAACATGGACGGCACTCACTATTGACATTGCTTACATTTTACGACGCAAGAAATTCGTTTTACGGTAATGTTTTGAGTGCTTTATTTTTTAATGTCATCACGTAAGTCCATCATGAAGCTAAAGAGTAGGTTATAGTGTAACAATCTATGCCACAACAGTAATCACACGCAATGATGTGCAAGGCCTGTCGGGGTGTCCAAAAGTGACGCTGGCTTTCGCCACACACGAGCTCAAAGTTTACCCATTAAGTTTCTGTTCATACGGATTCTAAGCGTAGGCACAGCATCGCCACCTAAAGAAGGTCGAAGGAAAGTCAATGTCTTACCCGTAAAATTACCTAGTCTAAATTTGGATCTCCTAGTCACAAAATTCGTATCGAGACGCTTTAGTTCCCCTTGACTGTGTACAACTAGCAGATTATTTTCTGCAAACAGCAGCATATTGTCAATGTATATGGCTAATATGGGATACCGAAATTCCGAATATTTAACAGACTCCAATTTATACGGTGTTAAACTTTCACACCGTCCGCCAAGATCTGTAGAGTAACTGGTGGTATTGCGGTCAACTATAAGTTAGATGAGGTTGGGGCTGAGGCACAGTCCTACTTCACACAAGTGACAATGTCAAAATCTTCGGAGATCGAACCACACAATTGCATCTTCGCCTTGATACTCATATGCAACAGCTTATTTAAACTGCCGAACTTATCTGGAATGTCCAATCTTACCAAACACTGTCCACAGTGCCCAACAATTCACTGAAACAAACGCCTTGGTGAAATCCACAAAGAAGGTATGCGTTGGCTTGCTGCCCTCGCAGCACGTCCGCTGGATCTGTCCGGCAGTGAACGCCATATTGATTATAATGCAACTCTTTCAGAACCCATGTTGCTGCTGGGGAACATCGGTCTCATAAACGTGCATATTCATTTGGTTCGGCAGGATGTTTTTCAGCACCTCCCCAACACAGTTCAGCAGACTGATGTCCCGATAACCGTAGGTTCCTTCCTTGTTACTCTCATCTCTAAATAACCATACCATCAGGACATCTTCAAACATTCAGCAGACTACCTTTTGCTCCCAGGTAGGTTGAACCGGCTGGAACAAAACGCGTTCGAAAACTGGGTAGTTATGCTCCAGTATTTCGCCTGTTAGTCCATTATCACCCGAATTTCTAGTAAACTACTGTAAAAAGAAAAAACCGAAACGTGTCGGAGCTATATTTTTCAACACTTGGCGACGGCAGATAACGAAGTTATAGTTTAACATAAACAGAGTAGCTTCTGTCATTTACTAAAAATATCGGACAAACGACGCGTATTTGTATCTAAACAAACACTTCGGTCTCAACAAGTGTAAGATCACTGGTCACAAGTGTATACGGGACAGGATGAAAGTCCGATCCCAGTATGAATATGTGCTACCCATGGGATCCCAGAAAGGCAAAACGCCAGTATAATGGTTTCTTTCTTCAAAAGAGTTGAAAAGTTTCTTTACGTAAAAGAAGTTGATGAAATGTCACTCCTCGTCAGTCGATGGCAATTGAAATTCACAATTCTACGTCAGCACTAACACGTAACAAAAGGGTAACCCTATAGGAGTGTGACAACGTTAAAATTATAGCGATGTATCATGCTACATAACTTGACTGGTATTTTGCTGAAAAGTTCTGTACACAGCGTTAACAGGATAACCTGGCGTGAAGTTATTCCTACCAATTCGGTTTCTATTATTGAGTCGTCAAACTGGTCTAGTCCTCCTCTACAAATATATTTGTTTCCGATGGCTGTTTATTATTATTATTATTATTATTATTATTATTATTATTCCAATCTGTATTTCACACTGGCAGCATAAAATAGCTTGTTAGTAACTGATTACTGGTAATTAGCAGGCAGTTCGATTGCTGTGTGTTAAACCTCACTTATGAGTGATCGCAACTTTTGCATTGTCATAAGTTTTCCACTCAACCGCTTTAGTAAAAATTCACTGAACTTGAGTTTCGCTTTAATCAGAGCTCGTCAGTAGTGCATATCCTTGATATAGCCGAGACTAGAACTCCGGTTACGCTTTCATGAGGCAACCGTGTGGGTCACTCCCTTTGAGTTCACATTAGGCACAACTAAATCATCTCCTAATACCCAGCCATACTCACCTATGAATAATGCACGGATAATCTGATCTCCTCGAGAAAGGGTACAGTAACTGTCCTGTTAATCCCAATAGATGACCACGCGACTAGAAATTCTTTTCAGGTCGAAATCACAGAAATCATTAACTTGTTGAGCGATATTTTGATTACTGATGAGTAGAGGGGATATTGGTTATAAGATGAGTTGAACACTACTTAAAACTAATTGCACATGATGTGTTCCCATAGACTTTTCAGTCAGCCAATTTTGAGCAGTGCTTTTATTCAAAAAGGCTGACTGGAAAGTCTATGGGGATGAAACAGCTGCGAACAGCTGTGAGTGATGTCCTACTTATTCTACTGATTACTTTAGGAAGGTTTGTGGAAGTATCAAAATTTTTCCTAATCCGACTTCTCTGCCGATCCATTTCCTATCTGTGATCTGTACTGGACGTAAAATGGACAAAATGTCGTCGCTCACCACCGAAACAATGACTTACTATGTACTTTGAACACATCACTACGTATGACTGTCCTTGGGCTCATGGTGTATTCGACGCTGCAGTGTGGTGCAGTTTCTTTACAAGTGTCTAATGTAACAATAAACTCAGAATAATCTTAATAGGAAACGCTGTCGAACTACTCGTTAGTGATGCGGTTTCAGTGATCATCACTGGCTTTCGTGTATTCCAGCTTGAAATGCAGGTGAACCCTTGTAGGGGCAGTTACTGCTTTGGATAATGTGGTATATTTCACAGCAACCGAGTTCAAACGAGAAACTATGAAGTTTTCTCCGTGGCTCAGCAGCTCAGCTGATGGCACACTTGTCGCGTCCAGACATGCTGTTCCCTTCATCGTTTCGAGCCCAGCAGAAGTCCAAGATCTTCACAACTGAATTTTTTATAAACTGATAAATCTGTCAAACCAGTCATTAGCAGTAGACGAAAAATGTCGAAAGATTCACTAAGTGTGAGTAAATGATTGTGATTCCAACGATATGATGTGATGGAAACAGTACATAACACCAGAGATTGTCGTCTATCATGGTTTTGCACCCATTACAAATCTCCAGTCAAATACATCTCGAGCTGACTGGATTGAAAGTTTGCCATTTACCGGACTGCTCACAAGATGACTGGACTATCAAACCCACATCTACAGACAAATATTTGTGTCGACGAGTTGACGTGTTGACGTTGACATGCTGTTGAAAACGTCTATACTTCGTCTGCTTTTCAATACATGGAAAAAACAGTTTTGGTTCTGTTGAATCGATTTCAGTCTCCAATCTTGTCCTCTACTTGACAAAGCTAAAAACCTAGTTATCAATAAAAATAAGTCAGTTATGATTGTGCAGACATTTGCATAAAAAATGATCGGAGTGTTCTTCATCGTCTAATCTGCACGGCTCAGTTAGGTGGACTCTTGGGAAAACATGTTTTCAGCGACTAGCCCTCACAAAGGCAGACGGTACGGAGCAGGCGTGTAAACTGCACGGTTCTCGTTTATACTATCTTCGATTCATCGATCAGTCAACTGTCTGTTTACCGTGCGTGTCCCTCTCGTTATCCCTTAGCCGAGCACTTTATTCAAAATAGATGATGAACTCTACAACAAAATCTATGTGCTGGTCGACCGTTTACCTCTAAGCAGATAGTGAAACGGTCCACCGTTGGTGAAGAATACAATACCAACGTTAATTATTTGCTGTTGAAAAGCTCCACTTTTTCATTCTTTGGCGGCTGCAACGCCTCCGAGAGCGTCATCCTCTGATTCGACAGTGTCTACAGTTCTTTAAATCTGGAAGCTAGTCAGCCTTTGTTGTCCAAAAGATACTCTGTGGAAGTGAGGTTATGTGGTCGAGAAGGTCAAGATATGCAATCTGTATTGTGTGATGACCTGAACGTTGATACACAGCTTCAACAGCTAACCCGGTCATATGCATTGTGGGTTTGTGGAACGATTGTGTGAGGCACTGTGCTAACAGTAATTTCTTACAACTCAAAACAATGAGGGAGTGAATCATGTGACTTTTTCCAGAGTAGAATTTCGTACATCGTGAATACGCGTGGATATGTGTCTGAGTTGTGAACCGGAGGCAAAATTCCAGGAAACAGAAACCAAGGCCCAACAGATTAGGCGGATACATGCATACATGAACTAAATGTAAGAAATTTCCGAACTCTCGTGAACAGTTTAATAAGACAAATCAACTTCGTTATGTTCCATCGTTAGACAGCATGTAACAAACCGAGTGAAGAATCTTTTCATCCTAACGTTCCATACAATAATGGAGCTGAGCTTCTGTAAAGTTTTTGACGTCACTACACCATTATTTTTACGCCATCCGAAATCTAGTTTGGTAAACTCGTAGTCGATTTCGTTTTTTGTTCCATGAATCGATTATCCTGAAATTTATGTACGTTTGGATATTTTCTCGTTGTTCTTCGGGTTCATCTCTAAATCTGCGAGTGACTTTTATCACGCACATCTGTTTTACGACTTGCCCACTGCTCTAATATACTTCCTAGGCTCTATCCCATTATGTATAAGTCATTCATATTGTGTATGTTATCTACATAGTACCCATTCCGAATCCACCTACTCCGGTTACTTTGATTAACATCACCTTGGGTCATGTCTTACCTGAGGTTGTGCTGATTGACACATCCATACTATCTTGTACGATATACTATTGTAACCGCATGGCCGATTCACTTAGTATCGACTGTACACTCAGTATACTTATTGTTTGGTTGGGGTGCTTTTCAGTACCAACGACATCTTTAAGGTTAATTAAGTAGTTGTCTGGTCATATATGTCTTGTACCTCAGTCCTCACTCACTCCCAATCGGTTACCATATTCTTACGTCTCTCTTCCTTTGATAACTAAATTAATCTATCATTATATAACAATGAATTGGCAGCCACAGAATAGAGTGTGTGAAGTGTCCGTGGTGCAAAAGTATTTCTATCCACCAGTAGCTACCACTCGAGAATCTCCGAATGGTGATCTGGCTGGCTCTTTGACAACCACTAACGAGGCATTGGCCCCCGTCATTGCAACTTCTAGTTCAAACTGTTCAGCGTATAGGATCTTCTGTCAGTGTTGTAGAAAGCTTAGTATGTGTTCATGTTCACGCAAACATTTAGTAACAGACACCCGAAATTCAACAAGCTACCTTTCACCATTGCACAGAGTCCTTGGATTCCGATGCTTTCAGTGCCACTTTCAGTTTAACTCTCAGTCTAACTTTTCACAACATGAACGCCAAAAACATCCCGGCGAATATAACGTACATTGTTTGTCCCGCCTTCTTATCACCGGGTTTTAGTGATCAGTTTTGGGAATGTTATGTTATTTCGTCACGTGAATGGTCTCTACACTCTTAGGTCTACTCTGAACTGTCTTTATGCAGCCATCTCCGACTTTACAGCAAATTGATCAGCTACCAACATTCAAAGCAACTGTATGTGCTGCAATGGAATTGTTCTAGCGTAACTCACAGAAGGTGGGCTGGAGCTTCCAATAATTTGACAGTAACATGTACAAACGCATCATGCCGGCGCGTCGACGATTCGCTTACAAGTCTCGCTGTTCCAAAATCCCCAGAAAGTGTACCGGTGTTACCCGCACCAACTATCACCCCAGCTGGGTCCAGCCAACCGACGCTCAGGACACATCCCACATAACCATTCTGATTCGGGCGTGTCTCTTCAGACATCATTATTTTGTCATGAAGCTCTGTGTGTCAAAACCAAAACTACCAAATTCTGGGATAATTCTACTAACCAGAAGTAACTGAGCCCCGTTTTACATGCGGACAACTCTGTCGTGACCCATAAGCAATCGATAAGTGTCTCTAGCGATCAGTTGGGCAATCCGAGTTTCTCCAAGGGAATGGTTGACCAAGCTCCTCTATTCGAAACTTTTTTAGACGAGATTTGGTTGTTCACCCAGAAATTATCATCGACATTCGAACATAAATCAAGACAAATAACATTTCATAGAATCCCAGGTCCTATCGCTTTATGGCGCTTGGACCCACCAGATCGTCAAAATTGTGTATTTTAACTGGAGCCTAATTCACTCCATCAGCCATCAACAGTCCATCGTGAGCTACCTACAGAACTGAGGGTCGCCGACTGGAGCCGGGGCACGCCTGCCATACAAGCAGTAAACCTAGAAATCCTACGTCCTGAACATTCATTCACAGTGTAGCCCTTCCCCTCAATTGTTGAAGCAGTGATGGTTATCATCTCTCTCATGACGCCATTACTTACGACACCCGTAGGAATGTCTTAGAACCTCCAGTGCTTACGGTTCCAGAGACCATCGGCTGGTCGGCTGGTCGGCTGGTCTAAGATTAGATATGTTAGACAACGAATCTATCTACCTTATACTCATTAAGGCAGTAAGTGTTTAGCTCAAGGGAAGTACTGAGGATGATACGTTTCAACCATCGCTAATGCCGTTGGCAACACTCTTGATAAACTTGTCCTCACCTTCAAAGAGACCACCGAAGTACTCTGCGTGAAACACCCTCCCGCTGCATGGAAACCATTAAAAAGACTAGTTCACAACATCGTGAGCACCAAAAGTAGCCACCACATACGGCACGCTCAGTTTGAGTATACACAAAGCCTTTACAAGCGAAGGAAGAGGGAGAGAGTAGCAATGATATTCGACGGCGGATTGTGAAGTGCATTTACTTATAATAAGCACAAGTTTATCAGGTTTTCAGTCTACTGTAGCATGGTGTTCGATAGCCCAGTGGTCTGTGACAACCATTCTTCACGCAACTTGACTCCAGGTGATTATAGCCTCGGTTATTCAACCTCCGAAGCTGACTTAAGTCCAATTTCCGTTTGTTCAGTGGCCACAAGGTACTTTCACACGATCTTAATTAACGGTCGAGCCTCTGTGTTTCACACTGATCGACAGCAACCGGGCTTTCTACAGCGATATGGAACATTTGAGATGATTACAATTCTCCACAGTTTGCTTCAATACCATTTGTTTGCATTCAAGCACTGATATGTCTGAGGATTTTGACTACATATCTCTGATAAAAACAGCCAGCCTCCCCGGTTCACCTACTATTCTAAGCAATTACTTAAATTCAGTTTAAAAGACTGATACATATTGTTTTAAAAGCTGTGGGTGCTTCCAGAAAGAACTATTGTTTACAATAATATACATTGTTATGAATAGTGTACTATATGTACACATTATATATATAAATATTACATGTATAATGATAATACTGTCTATAATGACCTTATATTGATCGCTTTCACTGTTTTCAATTTTGACCGTGCCGTAAACACCCTGGGTGGTTAATTGGACTATCTGGCATATGCAGATGATGTCATACTAAAAGGTCCCTCGATAGACACACTAACAATCAGACCTGAAAGTCTACAGGACGATTTGCATGAAATCCGTTTGACCGTGAATAACTCGAAAACCCAATGCATCCATACGAAAGCAGGCAAAAATATATATCAATGATCTTGACAACTGACCCATGAAAGTAAGTGAAACGATCTTAGTATCTATTTCTCTAGCAACAGCGTTCTGGATTCCAGGTTTACCGTTCAAGTGAATGGGGGAGAAACTTGCTACCAGATTCAGCTGACGATCTACCAAAAGTGCTACATGAGGTGACGACAGCATTTCTAAAACTGCAATAAAGAATCAAAATATTTCGGACTCATCTACTGCCGAGACTAGCCCATCAACTATATCTCAGCGTTGTCCATAAAAAGCCGATTATCTTTAGATATAACAATGAGAACAAACATTAAGAAATAGCTGCGGTTGCCCAAAGATATATCCAACGCCCTTTTTTTACTAATTAATCGATTCTGTTTGTCTCGGAATATTACATTTTCATTCTCGTACTCTTCCGAATAGAAGAGCTCCTCTTGGAAACACTTGTCTTTAATACCTTTGGTTTTACAAAAAGCATCATATGATGCTTCATCTGGGTCTTATCGTCGTCTAACCCTCACATCATTTTCAGCAGCTGGAACTATTATTACATCTGAAGAACAGACAAACTTAGCATGACGTGGGGCCCTTTACAATATACACAATGATACCCGTTTGTTACATTCCGTAACAACGGCTACGTCACATAACTGGTTACGGAACTCAATCAGAATCATGCCCCACCTCTATATGAGGACGGTGCAACTTAGAGCTGGCGTGTTGCCTACAAAAATCCGTCGCCCAAGTGACCGCTCAACAACACCAGTGGAATTAAAATGTCGTTAACGTAGCAGCCACGAATGTTTGTCTGGCATACTTCGTTTCGGCCCTCATGCTCATTCTGACAGGTGCAGACAACACAACACAAAATGGACAATTACCTCAAAACCTTATATCAAAACTCAATTATTAAACTCGACGTCTTTGTATTCAAAGGCGGTGCGACCTTCGTTACCGATGTGACCATTTGCGACCCGTGAAGAATGAAAGCTACAGTCGAAATAAAGAAGGAAAAATACGATTCTCAAAAGTCCGTTCATTACATTCCTGCTATTTCGTTTCTCGAACTACCCTTTCTCTAGAAGACCACAACGTCCGATTGTAATTAGTAACACAGGTTCCACGCACTCATCATCACACAACTTCCTTCAGCAAATAAGTTTCTCAAATTGTGACATCTGAGATGTGTGCAGCAATTGACTCCCAAGTATGAGAGTTACTTAATATGCTTATGACAACCATACAAAACATCAATAAGCCTTCAGTTATGATAAATCCACTCATATATGCACCATGTAATGCATGAATTATAACACTGAATCACGTTTCTCTTTTACCCACGGACATTGTACTGCAACTTGACTAATCATGTAAATCCCGGATCTGTTAAAAATAGCTGGCTCACGCTACTCCGGAAAAACTCACGTGATTTGTGCCTTCTCATCATTTTATTTAAGTTCATTAGAAGGAAGGAGTCTTTCAGAGGAGGACATGATTGTAAAAACATCACAAAATCCATTCATTTGATACCATAACTTGCGTATAGACTGGATCAAACCATCTCGTAACTCTGGAAAAGTCATACCTTCGATAAATGATCTATCTGAGAAGTTTTGAAAGCATATCTTTAATGCATTTATAACTCATCGCCTTGTCTTTCACAGTGTAATCGGTCATGAAATACTTTCGTTTTGTTAAAAATGATGCACAGTTCCGTGGAATTATGCATTCTCCGGTTTTTTGCCCCATGATCCCCAAGGTGTCCGCTAATGGTGAGCCAAATATCTGACGAAGGCCACTGGCGTTAAAGAAGAAATCCAACTGAAACACTCAAGCTCAAGTTTCCCGCACAAAACTGAGCTGCAGGTGGCAGTGAGACGTCACCATCAGGACATCTCTCTTAGGCTTTTCTCTACAGTGTGTTTCCAGTTTCACGTACTTCATAAGCAACTCGGTCAGACAACGACAGCATTCACAGAACAGAACTCGACTGGTTGCCGTGCCATCTAATGCCTCTAGCCCTAATTTCTGTAATTCTCGATGGTCCCGGAGACAGACAGATAAAGGGACAGACGAAATTCCAATCATGCTTAACCGAACACACGCCAATGAAAAAGCTGCGTTGCTTATAACGAATTCGTACAGTGTTTCCTTTAGCATTCAATGTCTCAACTTTTACTAATTTCTGTACACTCTATGTTTGGTTTTTAGTATGCACACACCTATTTAAAAATCTGATTATCACTTATACCACCCTCGGCTCTCCCAACCGAGTCCCGACCTGAGGAAGATGCCTTCAGTCTGGGTTGACCTTAACTACCGCGAATAGGCTGAACTGATGATTTCCCTTGAATACTCTTATTACACTCATGAAAAACTCTAATGCTTAGTAAATTAGAACATCCATGCTTCCATTTTCAAACTTTGTCATGCAGTATCTTGTTGACACTGTAATGCCTAATTAAGACATTATCTCAGTAAGTCTGACCTCCAAATGCTTCTTGTAAGCGCGGCAAAGACCGGTGGCTGCTTACCTGTGTGCGTGTGAGAGAGGACTTAGAAAGTAGATAACTTGACAGGTAGATAATTTGGTAACATTTTATCGACCGGTTTGCTAACTCCAGTCTTGGACAGCACCCATTCTGTTGATACGGGGTGTCAAGATTTTCGGATATTACCGTCCAATTAACATTTTGATCACCCTGTTCCTTCAAACAAAAAAACTGGGTGTTTGTGGTGGACTTTAAATTTAAACAGAAACTTGTTTTCCTGTACGTTACTTTATTCTTGATTGAACTACAAATGCGCTTTCCGATTTGGTCAGACTAACCAATATTTCCTCTGTAAGGCCACCGCCATCGTACAGTAACTGAGGAAACTGCTGTGCTGATATATATTTTCTTGTAGATGAAGTGCATGATTACACAAGCAATCATTCTAGAATAAAGACCGACCTTTTCTTAATTCCGTTCAATTTGGCAACTTCGTTAAAAAGAAGTTCGACTGTGTGTATATGTTTAGATATAATCTGAATTTAACCGATAGTAGCTCTTCGGTTGTTCTGATGAGTGAAATTTGCCGCTGGGTTTGTGATGAGGCGAAAGCTTCTGTGTGGCACCCTAGAAACCCGTCTAATCACACTGGCTCATCGTTCCTCTATCATCTGACACACACACACACACACACACAAAGAAACATGTGTGCGTGTGTACACATCTCAGAGTACTTAATCAATAAAATACGTGCAACAGACGCAGAGACATGTGATAGCGTCTATGTACTGCACAGGAAACGTATTTTGACTCCGTCCTCACCCAACCACGAATGCGCACAAGCTGTCGCACACACAATCATCTATGCAGATAACTCAAGCAAGAAACGACAAACACTCGCTAGTTAAAGACAATCGTGCACTCCATTTGTAACTGAGGCTGCCTGTAAGCGTGACAGGAAGTATGTAGACAACAGTAGGGCGTCGAAGTAATCATACTCATCATTAACAACAACTTCAGCACAACGGAACCAATTACTACACACTCTGTTCTTTGTAACACAAGTCCCCATTGTAATACAATATCCCAAGTACATCTTATTAAAATAATCCCAAGAAAAACAGAATCAACAGACAAACATACATATTCACAAATGTCTCAGATAAATGAACGCGGCGCTATACCTGGCTGGACCAGGGTGGACCCGAAGAAACACCTGGATGGCTCTGATCATAGGTCGCAGACTATGAAAGAAGATCACTCAAGCCACCAGAGAAAGGATAACCCGAACATGCAGCCCACACAAAGTAATGCTTCACAGCAGCCAAACGTAACTGCACGATTCACGATAAACAGTCCGGTCGCGTCGTTGAGACGTTCACCAACCAATCCGTATCATGGCAGTAGTACATTTGTTGTGGTTGCTAACCAAAAGGCAAAATCAGAGCCAGGAGTTTGGGAGAAACCGCCAATTTCGGCTCCCCAGCGGGCTAGTGATGCGCAATTCGAGGGTCATCAGAAACGGCGAACACATGTGCATGAGCAAGTGAAACAGTTCAGAGAGGAAATAAGAAATTCCACTAAAGTGAGTAAAGAGAACGCACGCCTGTCCAAGCATGTGAGTTCATACGAGGAAAGGAGAGCTTCGACCTGGGAGGAGAAACGTCGTACATCTGGCAAGAGTCTGGAGAATATGGCGGCCATGAGTACAACACCCTTGGGACATTATCACAAGGTAAGTAAGCTTTTAGTTGACACAGCGAAATTTGTCACCTGTACCGATACCACTTGTTCACATAAATACCGATGGATTGTACCACTGTAAATTTTCAACCAAGTGGTTCCCTGAATTTAGGAGAGCAAATCAATTTAAAAACATGTAGAATATATAAAGCAACTCGATTCAGACGATAGAACACTGATACATATAAATAAGTCGTCTGCTGGATGGGTAACTGGACGACCGATATGATGACCCCGTGTGTGCACATGTAATTTTTTAATGCCCTTGTGATGGCCAGTCTCACATTTTGCGTTCCTGGTTGTTAGTTCCCAAAGGTTCCGTTCGATGTGCCTGTCCGTAACTTCTCCCCAGGGAGTTTTAACCAAATGCATCAATTTATTGACACATTCATTCGTGACCGGAATGGACAGAAAATTGTTTCGTACAATATCCCATTTTCCAGCTTGTTAGGTAAAACTAAGCATAAGTGCGGAAACAATCTAACATTTGAGTATGTCTAAACGTGATCAATCTCGCCCGTGTCAGTTTGAAGTCACCATAACCATCGAGGCGAGTAAAACATGATTTGTATCTTGATACTAACGGATTTTTCAATGGTAATTTTCCTCCTCTTTTCATTATCCGTATTCATTTAGTAGTAGAAGCTCAGAATGCATATTAAAATTAACTGGACAGTTACGTACATCGGGAGTATTCTGAATGGTTCCGCAATTTCAAGTGAAAAATCGAATAATCTCATTGCTGTTGTCATACGCTAAGTTGAATTGTTACATACTGACTAGCACACGCATTTTGCCTCGGCTGTTTGTATTGTGACGTATACCTTGACTCGTCTACCATCTCATAAATACTACAGTTAGGTAGTACTCACTGATGAGAATCCAGCTCGGTAGCGTGAAATGAGTATGGAAATCTAGTCTTTGTGGTAAGGATTATTAGTGTATAGCCACAGCTGTCTGGCTACACTTTTATTTGGAGTTTAGTTTACAATAGAATAGTTTAGACTAAGTACAGGATCCATCGAAACTACTTCCTCATCCGTTTGTAATGTCTGCTGACACAACTACTAAACATGCGCAAGGATACAATGACTTCTTGACAGTTGTACAGCAATTGAGCCTCGATAGCAAATTTCAATACTATCTCGTTTCCATGGTCACTGACTCGTAAAGTTACCAACTGGTATAACGACAAAAAGTTTTGTGTCTTGTATTATTGACCATCTTGAATGAAATAGTCTGCAGTAGATTTGATTCGAAGTTAAATGCTTTTTCTTATACAGTTACCAACACACTTTTGTGTGTACTGGGCTGTCTACAGTAATCTAAAATGCTTTTAATTAGCTCTTGCCCGAGACGATCTATACTCTTAAAACGAAGAAAACATCTATTTTAATTCCATAACCTCCAACCAAGACGCCTGAGTTAAACGAATTGAGCAATTCCGAGAGTGAGAACTGACACCATCAAGGAGTGGACGTCAAAAGGAAGTCCGATGTATTCGTATCAAGATGGGCTTTTTAAACCGACAATTATAACAGGACCGTTGGTCGTACAGACGAAGGGCATATTCAGTACGTGAATCTAATGTTACAGTTGAGTAGTAGGGGATTTTGATTTTCATATAGATTGAACATCACCCACAATTGATCGCAGCTGTCGCATTCCCATAGATTTTCCAGTCGGTCCGTTTCGAACGGCAGAAGCACTAGACTCGAGTTTCGTTCTCATTAGAGCTCGTCAGTAGTGTATATCATCGCCACTGCAGTGAATTGAACCACGAACACGCTGTTCCCGAGACAACCGTGGTTACCACTGCGCCACTGACCTCACATTAGGCACGACCGAGTTACTATATGTGAACACTCAACCACTTTCGCTTGTGAGTAATGATCAGGTTGCCCGATCGCCTGGAGAAGAGACACAGTTACTGTGTGTTAACCTCAATCGATGATCCCTCGACTAAGACTTCTCTCTTATGTTAACCTGACCATATAAGACCTGGAAGAAAGCACGACGCAGGCTGTGTTAAGAACAAAAGTCCTAAAAATAAAATTGCGAGATTTTTTAAGTTCTTCGCAAGAGGAAGAAATGACTTAGCGTTCACAACACGAGATCAGTGTAACATTAGCAGCGTGCCTGTGAACTTTGGGTGCCATTCCTGTTATTACTTTTTAAAACTACCAATTTCAGACATTGAATTCTTTCTGAATGAAATAAACCCTTAAAATATGAACTTTTAATGACTGGAAGCCGGACTCGGGGCTTTAGGTATGTGAAGCCTGTATGTATAATATACACGTGTATTAGTGCATATTAAATCACTGTCACCGGGTTATTATAATAATTTAAAGGATAACAAATCATGAAAAGTGTGGATTCGAATCGGCAGCAGAAACAGCATGTCCAAATGCAGCAGGGCCAAACCTGAACCTCTTAAATCATATATCGACACTCATTCACTCACCCAACTTTATTTTCATATTTATATCATCAAATAGTCTAAGGAATGTACTACCCCGGCAAGATTCTTCGAGCAGTTCAATCCGGAACCCACCAAAATTATTAGTGAACAAAGCAACTGCATGAATAGTTCTGCCGACTTTCGGCTTACATGTCATAAATTCCAGTCGGCGATATCCCTGAAACAGTGTAGCAGAAAGTGTATCTAATAGCTGTATACCGACAACCATTTCACAGCCTACACATAATATTTTCTTTTCAAGGAGTACATCGTTTGGTGATTTCTTAGAAATTCACCTGAAAGATTATTGTATTCTTAAGACAATCTGTACTGATCTCTTGGCGAGTCCTATATGATTGAGGCTAGTAAAAGCTAGCCGCAACAAAATGAAATAGATGGGAGTATTGGAAGTTACAGTATACATCTTCAGTACGATAAATCACCTTAACGTTTGCACGAAATGCACAAATATTTTAGAAACAGTTATGACTGATTTGTACCTAGGTCACTTTCTAAATAAAACGTTTCATTAGTTTAAATTAAGTTATACATTATCTACAGTTTTGTTGTAAGTAAAGAATGCGTAATATCCTTGGTACTTTTGATGTTGAAATGCAGGATAAGGTGATTTTCCAGTGCTCATCAAATCGTGTTCCTTCATTTCGACACAATGGTACGCGAGTCTATAAGAGGGCAGTGAAAATTTGTTAACCTTATTGTCTCCGATTTGGGTTGAATGGCTCTGGTACAAAAGTAGTCAAAAAGTCAAGCAGGATCTAAAGCTGATTCCGTGTTACGACCTTAAATGACACAAATACCAAAGATATGTGCTGACTTGTACACTACAAACTGTCTTGTCCCCGACAGTTTTCCGTACCCCTTTGCGGACGATTTGGAGTTGTTGATACTCACATAATCAACATTGAGAAAGCTTTAAACGTAGTCACAAATACCCCTTCTATAAAGACCAAAATTTTTTAAGGGTTCTCGAATGCTCATTTTATTCTTGCTTTCCTTCAGCCATACAGCTTTAGCGCAAAATTCCAGTACGTTACCTTTGCCGCGTTCAGGGTTTATTGACAGATGACTGAATAAGCGTTGTCCACCCAACGAGTTGTGTATCAGTTGAATTGTCGGACTGTTTGTTATTTTGTCAAAGACATTCACATCACGTAGAAACCCGTTATCAGACCACATATGCCACGGTAGTAAGCAGTATGTATGAAAAACTCTAAACTATTCTGCGGACATTGTTCTCAGTGATGTTACTGACAGCTTTCAGACGACCATTCACTTTACGACAACGTGTATAGTGTCGTTTCAGTAAAACTCAGTCGTGATTTTTCCGGTAGACACTGTGTATTTTATGAAAATGCAAAAATACCTTGTAACCTAGGCAGACGTCTAACACCTGTGTGAATATTCAGTGTTCTGTGGAGCTTGAAACTAGAGAAGGCTGCCAGTTTTTCACAGATATCACGTGACTTGAGACTGACAAAAATGCGCAGTCTAACAGTTACCAAAAATGCGATTTTCATGAAACGAAAAGTGTGTAAACAATTTGTGAACTTTTTCAGCACCAGTATTTATGCAGTAGATATAAGATTCTAAGTAGAAAAGATATCACCCAAAAATTAGTGTTCTTCTTCCTCAAGACAATATTTATCACTTTAGTAGAGTAAAATGCAGCATGTCTACTTTTAAATTTGATTATATCGCCTAACTTTTGATTTTCTTTTTACGGTCGATTCTTACGCTAGAAAACCTAGTCTAGCCATAAATCACTACCATACAAAGGACAATGTAACAACTTTAGGCGTGAATACAGTCATATCTAGATTCGTTATTGGTCCTAGTTGAAATTTTGGTTACGGACGCAGAAAGATCACTACTAGATGGATAATAGAAACCACAGGAAAATATGAAAGGCGAGCAATTGAGGCTTTCTGGTAACAAGAACAACAGTAGAGGACTTTGGTTGACATTAGGTCAATATCGCACACAGTTAGAGTACTCCCACAAACGTTTCATTCAACTTCTTTTGAAAGGAAGTACCGAACATGTTTGGGCTTTTCAACCGAGTTTATCCCTGTCATGATAGAGTTATGTAGGATTTGAATTCTGGCCACGTTTTCAGGAGGCGACCGTGTTGACCACTGCGCTCCTGACCTCGTATTGAGCATGACTGAAATATCTTACAGAGAGCCCCAGTTTCTTTAGCCCGTGACAACTGCTCAGGTTACCTGACTGCCTCGAAAGGAAACAATGCAACTACCCTGTCCATACGGTTGCTTCATGAAGGCTTGGTTTGAGTTCAAGTTACGGCCGTGACATTGGCCTGCACTAGTGATGAGCTTTAACAACAGTAGAACCCGAGTCTAGTGCTCAGTTTTGCTAGACTGACTTGAAGGTCATTGAGAGTACAAAGCCTACCATCGATTGTGCGTAATCTTTGATTTGATCAACAACTGAACTAGAATGTGTATGAGCAATAACACTGTGACTGAAGATGAGCATCTATTGTAAGTAGCGGAGATTTTTGGCAATCGGACAGGCATACACGAAATGAGTGAGGAGTTGGGCAGTTAGAAGACTGAAGGTTGACTTACGTGGGTTTACAGACCTGTCGGGACCTAAAACATGACTGGAGCAAAATCAATACCGACTCAGACAGACTACGACAGGATATGGCCAAAATTAATACGCAGATATTTTGAACAATCAGATCTTGAGTTGGCTTTAGTTCCTACTCAAAACCTATGAAGTGCTGATAAGTATACGCTTTAGAACCGGAAATCTAAAGTCAGCGTGCGCTTATGTGAATTGCATAACAATACCACTATGGATAAACAGCTGGCTGGATCGTAGTGACAGTTATAAGCGGCAGAGGAAACGGTTAGTTGTGGGTTTAGGATACAGAAAGCGATATGGCCGGCACATAGAATCTGGTGGATCGGATTCTTTATACTGGAGGTGGTTTGAACAGAGAGTTCACATAGTGTGAAAGAAATTATGAACAGAGGGATGAGTTCAAATGAACGAGGAAGTTCGCAACAAGCAAGATGATAACAGGTTAGTATTTTCCTTATCATTTTGTCAAATAAGTGTAGTTACCTTAAGAAAAATCATGGGCTAGCCGTGCATTTTTAAACAAGTGGACATATAAGAGAATAAACACAGAGATATACGTTGTTTGATAATATGCACATCTGTAAAATTATGCTTTGATGCCATAACCGCTAGGACTATTTTTTCCGACTTCTCGATAGTACCAGTGTTTGTGTTTTTTACGTACTAGATTCAAACTGACAATCCTTCGTTAATCCGTACTTCAAAGCTGTGTTATGCACTATGTAAAGAAGTCCGCGAAAGGTTCAGCAAAAATAGTAACACACTCTTAGGGAATGTCTGTAGATAGTTGAACTGGTTCTGTTGCTGATCGATACTATAAGTGTATTAGAAATTCACACAAACTTATACACTTAACGAGGAGAGGAGTGTCACCATAGAGAAAAACCTAATTATAACCAGGATGGGAATATTCAGTGAGCTGCTGAAGACGTGGTACTGCGTAACCACCAAGCTTTTTGAAATGAGATGTTACACTCAGCTGCTTCTTTCAGATGTTCCAGCAGTTTCTGGTATCCCTCACTCTCTAAGGGCACTAACATTTGAGTGGTGGATTTTTGTCAAAAGTTTATGAATAAATTCATTTTGAAGAAATGATCTACTCTGGAATGAATTCAGCACTAGAATACAACCTTGTGTGAACTTCAACTCAAATATGTGCCTCGTACAAGTTCACTAAAAATGTTACAGCCTCTCAAACAACCTCCAATCAAGAAAATAGCTTGATTGGTCTTTGCAACGATGTCAGTTTTGTAATGCGGGGTACTACACAGCTCTCCCAGACTTATCAACCCTTGAGCAAGAACTCAAAAGGTATACCTGAAATGTCTGCAGTATTCCAGTGTTCTCCATAATTTTACGGATTGTCACCTAGTCATGTGTGATAGTGAGTGAGGATATTGTTTCAGACGAGACACAAGGATGTTTACAAATACGAATCTGTCATACAAACGTAAAACAAAGATTCGCCTTTAGTAAAAGTTTTCCTTTGATCGTTTTTTAAAGTCGTCTTTCGTAATATCAATTGTTTTGGTTTATTGACTGGTTGAGGTATATTACTCAACCTTTAGGATATGCAATATGCAATGACCTGAATTCCGCGTGTTCATATGGACTGTCACTTCTCGCACACAAAGTCAGTACACCCAGAGACGCTTTATCAAGAGCACAACAGGTGTTTTCTAGATAACCACCTGCCTATCCTAAACCATTTCTTCAAAAACCCTCTCAACAGTATCAATGTTTAGATTGGTCCAAGACTCGTTGAACCAGTCAGAAACGTGGAGTATATGTACGTAAAATAATCCGTGATGGGAATGTTGTAACAAACAAAAAGCCACACCATTGATCAGGCTGGCAGCATGACGGAAATAGTTCCTTCAGCAAACCACCTTAGCACGTGGCCTTTATTCGATATCTGTTGGTTGTAGTCCACATGTTTTATTCGAGGGCGGAATGGTAATGATAGATGTGAATGATCTACGAAATCATCAAGCAGCAATATAATTTGTCCATTCTGGACTGAAAACCACTTGATTGGTTTTAGTAACCAATGCTAAAAAATGCGATTTACCTGTTGGGCTTGCAGACAAAAACAATTCCATTTTGATGTAGTCTATTCAAAGCCCGGCGATTATTTACACTTACCGATGGTGAGCTGATTTGTAGCTTGTGGCAGTGCAACATATAAAATGACTGAATCTCAACGTGGTGTGACAAATTGTGCATCCTATTTGCCCATCGGACGAAGCTAGACGGTACGATGGTCACGTTGACGGAGCAAGCAGGTTTGTAGATACCTGACAAACTACATGGCGTTTGAGTTTGAAACAAGACTGGCCTCTTAGTCCGGTGCAATTGCATTGCTGCCATCTACCCTGTGCCTTATCATGCAAGCTCCATAGATAAAATGCCTTAGTCGTAAACTCTCGCCGTTCGACATACTCGGTATTTGCTTCTTGGAGGAATCTCATTTCACAAGACCACGAGTTCTTACATCAACATTTGTTCCAGTAATACATCTACAGCCTTGTAGAAACCGAGCCGTTCTATCAGTTCCATCCGGTTGATGATGGAACTATACAAATGTCTGTCCCTCTCTCAAACATCTTTTAAATGTAACTCTCAGACTGTTTCTACTCACTATGTTTAGCAACTCTTCAACTACCAAAGCATATCCAATGGCGTTTCTTTAAGCCTTATTCCTAATGGTTTAGATTTTGATTCCCACCACTGACCGTTCAAGTCTGCAGTACGAGTTAATCCAATAACCTGTACTTCCGTACTTCAAGGCTAGTAGATGCATTGACGGCTCCTCTTTCTCGGTTCACCTCAATGACAGTCAACATCTGTGGCATTTAGGTGACTAGAATCCAGGAGATCTTTCAGCGGCTGTAACTAATATCACTTGCTTTGTTTGTTTGATAATGGTTACACGCCTCGATGAGTCTGGAATTCGTATAAAATCTACAACGGTGGTTGATGTCACGATGATAAAATCAGCGATTGTTAATAGTACAATCCGTTTGGAAGGCTCTGTTGGAATCAGATCCTTGAACCAACTCTTCCGAAATGTTTTGTTTCGTCTACCTACTTTTCGACGAACTCGAGTTAAAATAAGCTGAGGGCATGTTCCACCGCGATCGTGATCTCATCGGGTGCACACAATGTTTAATATAGCCATTTTAGCTGAGTGTGCGAACGACTAGTTAAGTCGACGATGTGACGTCTGGTCCCGTTTGAGGGGTAAGCTTTTGCTGGCCCCATGATTCTCCAATAAGATTTGGCGGTTATTGCATGTTTGCGTTCAGCACACCAAAGTTTGAGCCCTACTATCTTAGAACCTCGTGCCTTTCACTATTCCACAAAACGCCATTTGTCACAGAGATGACGTGAATGTTAGTTTTATGTGCCCTGCCTCAATCCAGATTATACTAAAACGCGTGCTTAAGTTCACAACATGCCATGGTATCTTGCTGCTTCGTGCTTAACTTGAATGACGGCTCAACCGACTCCAATGATTGTCTACTGAAAACATTATCGCGCCTGCAGTAAGAAATGTTTGCTAAACTCATCTAGAGGATAAGTTTCACACTTCAAACACCATAGATTACAATAATAGTTGGACCAGTATCTGAATAGTAACCCAGGTAACAGTCGCCGTGGCATTTGACAGCGTAAATCACCAACATAAGTGCAGTTTATCTAAAAGTGAGGAAATTGGATGTTACCATTGTGTTATGAAAAACTATCGAAACTTTCAAAACAATCCACACCGCTAACCTTAGGCATCCGTTCGTTGATGAAACAAGCGACGAGGCTGATGTAGCACACTCACAATAAGCACAAGTAACTGAATAGTTAGAAAGAACAGTTCGCAGAAGGAGTTAGCTTCTTTTCAAAGCCTTATGTTTTATCGTTACATGTCTGTGATGTCGTACCTTTGTCTTTAATCTTGCAGCCGCTCACAGGGACTCGCGATTGTAGCCCGCCGCCCAAACGATGTCAATCAACCTGATAGCTTCTCCCCTCCGACCTTTTGCAATAAGAGTAATAATGTAATAATTGAGGATTTGGCACAATTGTTTGAACTCATATGAACAACCGAGGTCTTTACCACAAATCTGGATCAGTTCATAACAGCATTCTCGTTTAAAAAGGGAACCTGGGGCTATTGTGTTTTTCACTGAGGTGGTTATCTGAACCCTAGTCTTACCGGGAGTTCAGTATCCAGCATACAGCGGTGAACCGTTGAAGCATGGCGTGATATAGACAAGACTTTATGCTGCTAGTAGATGTGTTGAGCATATTTTAATAGGTACGCTTGTGTCCGCAAGTCTAATTTCACTTTTGGAGTTGTTTTGACAAAAAGAGGTACCGTACTGTTGGCATTTTATTGCCACATATTGGTTCAGTTTGTATGAAGACATTTAGCGTCGAATTAGGCGTACATCAAACTGTTGTAAATCCTCGCAAAAACACGCTGGTTCGTACAAGGTACGGTAATACGCTTGACGAAAATCGCGTTCTCTTTCTGGTAGTAAATAAGACGACAGATCTTGTCTCCGAAAATAACGCGACTGCCCCCGTTAATAACTCCCAAGTCATACCAAAAGACTAATGCAAAAACAACTTTGTCCCGCTCCAAAACCGTGTGCGTTAAGGAGGAAATTACATGGTATTTATATGGTACATAGCGACCCACAAACATTCTCGAATCAAAAGACTTAATGAGAGTTTGTTAGAAATATTAGTTAAGGTCACTAAGCCACCAATAAACATGGTGAAATAAAGATTGAACGGCAAAAAGAAGCGAAGGTTACCCCCTCGATTTTTATGGTTATTTCTGCTCATTCTGATTAAATAAAATCGTTTCCTCGAGGAAGGAAGCGGTTTCGGAAGAATAAAATGAGATACCCCAACATCACCCTCTTGAAGGTTGTTAGATTCAATGATAGGACTACTTCCGAGGATTGGCCGGTTTACTGCACCTGTGTGTCCGCCGTCTCCACCTGAAGGGACATTTATTCTCAGCATCCTGGAACCGTAACGTCGGTTCTGCCGAATGTACGATTTTGGACGACCGTTCTTCTTTTTTCAACTCGAATGCGTCCAACAATGTGTCGAGCTGTGCGGCATGTTCCACCCGGTCGCACGGTGCATATACACGGCACTCTATGAACATAACTTAGTTTAGGTTGAAGCATATGGAAACCGTTTGAGACAATCAACACTAAATGAAACGTACGTAAAACTTTCGCCTTTTTTGTTATGCTTTGTTATGTGTGGTAGTGTAAAACTGTTTACGGTAGTCAGAAAACGATTACGTAGACGCCCTAACTGACGAAAGTCTGTGTTATGGGCTATGCCAATGGTAAACCATTTCTGTTCACCAATTTTCAAGTAGCTCAGACGACATTAGATATTATCCCACGTTTTCTTGGCGCAGTTTGAGAGGCAACAATAAGAAAAGTACTACTCCAAGATTGAGGAAGTTGTTCATTCCTAGTGGTTGAGGTAAACCGCTTTCAGTTATCCGAATGTCAACTTGCGCGGGTGATATCAGCAGGTTGGTAATTTTGGTGCTGGGAGCGGATAGTTGGCGGTGAATATTAGGCGGGTTCCTCTGCGCAAATTTTCAAGAACTAGTAAATAAAGGTTGTTTTATGAAGACCAACAAAGTATTGTCTAGCATAAGGAAATTAATACAGTTAACCCAGTAGTGTCTACGGTATTCTAGTTCGGCTCTTAGACTAGACCCTCTCGACTCACAGAGTTATTGACTGAGGATGTTAAGGTAGGTGGCAACCAATCGAGTCTCGTGGGCATAAATCCTGTTGTTATCTACCTGAGTTGTCCACGAATTGCAATGAACAAGGCAAGGTAGTTAAACTCACAAGGAAGCGGTACGCCGGATGTGACATTAACCACGCTTGTAATATATATATATATATATATATATATATATATATATATATATAGCAATCCGAGACCCTCAAATAAGAATTCTTCGAACGTTTTCGTTGATTTGCTACCTATCCGGCCACCAAACCCCAAATTTCTAGAACAACCCGACTAATTGTCTTCTTCTCCCTATAAGAGTCCGGTGGTGGTCGATATATGCGGTAACTATATTTAGTAGTTTTGATCATCTACTCAGTGGCCTCCACTGCTTGTGATAGTGCAAAACCTGATCAAAATTTAGGGTGGAATAGGTACATATACAGCCTGTTTTATTCTTATGTACTGTGGTGAACAGAAATGGGACGACATCGGTTTGTTTTACCTAGGCCGACAAATTATCTCAGCAGGGAAAAATGTGAAACCTTAGTATATCGGTAAGTTAAACCAAAACAGTCAAAGGACGGCTGAATAAAATCCTCTGATCAACCGAGTCGTCAATTTATGTTTGTACACAACTAGTGGATTGTGTTCTCCAACCTAAAACCTCTTCTCCACATGAGCAATTTCTAGCAGTAAACAGTAGGTCAATCTCGCAATATGTTTATCACATCTCCCCATTCTGTAGCTATCTACTTCTGAACCAAAAATCGAACGCACTTTGACACCCACATCCTCCTTATGGTAGCATCCAACGGGCGCAACACACAGTTACAATACTAGTTAGTAAACCATGAAAGCATTTGTCTGTTGCCTAATTCACTTCGAAATTATTCTTTTTTTTCTTTTTTTAAAATTCTTTTCACAATGATTCTTACTACTAAATGTTATTGAATGTTACACGCCGTTTATACAAGTGTGAATGACTATCAGTACAATAATTTTGACTTAAGAACGCCGACTGCGCTATCAATTTTCAGCTTTTTGAATCTACTGCAAATTATGCTAGAGGATATTATTTTTTAGCGGGTTACTAATAACCAAGGGCGTACCTATATATATATATATATATATATATATATATGTACTTACCGATCAGTAATCAACCAACATTTAACATCTTCCTGTTTAGTTTGCGGCTGATTCAAAAAGCTACATATAGATGTATTAATCAATAAGCAGTCTATTTACTGTGACGTAAAGTGTTCATGCGTGTAAGCATATTTTCATGATCGTGCAACACAGTGAAGTAGAAGGTTGTACGGGAAATTACCATAAGTTGAACTGACCGTGAATGGAGCTATCGTGTTTATGCGTACTGGCAATGCAAAGAGATTTCCACATTTCTCATTTGCATTGACAATGGAATTACAGATAGTGGTGTGTACTCCAACAGTACTTGACTTCAACGTGAACATAACTGACTGGGAACTAATACTCTAGTGGGCCACTTGAATAGAATAGTCAGAAAGCATAAATTACATTATGAATTCATTTCGTACACTCACGTCAGTCGTAAACGTATGACTAGCATGAAAACAAAAGATAACAAGAAGGGGACAGAATGAGTAAATTTACAAATCAGGTTGGATTCTGATTCATGTTCCCTGCTAGACGCAGAGCAAGTAGAGGTGGACAGTTAGTTATTGCTAAGCATATTGAACCGGCTACCAAGAGCCGATCAATAAGACTTCGACAAACTTGAAAATGTATGAATTATGTGCATCTATCAGGACCGTAAAAGAAGATACAGTATTTTTGCTATGACCTACGGTCCACCTATTGAGAATTTAACTATCGCCACAAACACGATGTGCTATGCTAATGTCAGTTTTTTCTATCGACAAACCTACCATTATGCGAACTGATGGTTTTAATTTGAGTATGGTTTTTGGAATCCCATTTATATTCCGATATCTTCTAAATAGCTAAACAGTTCCCTTTCACTTCGTATGGAAAATGCGAGATTTAATTCCAGGTGTAATGGCTTAACAAATAAACAACAAGAATATAGAGAGCCTACTCTACTCTGTTTTGAGTGACTGTTCATGGCCATAGTTGGGCGAAGGTTATTTCCGGTAATGATCGAACTGAAGCTGGATAATCAACATGTCGATTAACTGTTCTTCAATAGAAAAAGTAAGGAACACATTAGAAAAGGAAATCAAGCTTCTGTCTATGGATAGCTCGGTCTATCAATAAAGTTTATGTAAATCATGGAAGACAGTCTACTATACATGGGCAGCTTGATTTGACGCTCAGTCTACCGCAAGCCAAAATGGATAGGTTGGTGTATTAGTTTCATGCGTTCTGTCAAGGTTCGAAATAGAAATCACTGGTATGTACGCTGCTTGTCAGATCGTGGAGAATACGATCCAAAACTAGACTACATGCTGATCAGACAATGTAGCTGGAGGTGCTTTGTGCTGATCATTTCCCGGAACGCTTCCTCCCGCAAATTGTAATCGTGGGGGTTCCTGAGAAGGCTGTCACAGTATACACCCTTTTGAAAATAAACTTCTGATAGACACATTTTGAAAGACAAGTTACGCCTTGTTGAAACGCGCGAATAATGCAGCAAACGTCCCGCCCTCACAAATGAATCGGTTGTGTTTTCTCCCTGGTCAAAAGACGAGGTATGATGATTCCTACAAATCTTTCACGTGCCAAGTAACTGGAATTTGGTAAACCCCCCCGGTAGAACAGAAAGAAGGATTAACATCGGGACCAAGTGGTTGAGATATGCAATAACTCATTCGCTTGAGAGTAACACCTAAGCCACGTTGATCGGTTGTCGATGGTCGGTTCTACATACATAAAAACAACTCACTGTCCATCTTTGCTTGCCGCTGGCCCCTCTGTGAACATAAATTAGAATCCAGCCTCATTAATAATTTTAATCGTTTCATTTGATTCTCATTGTTTTCTGTTTTCGTGCTAGTCACAAGCCTACTACTGACTTGATTGTGCGAAATAAATTTATATTATAAATCGTGTTTTATGACTATTTTATCTAGCTGACTACTATAGTGGAAGAGGAAATAAAGTTGTACTTTTGAACGTCAAGTTTTATACATAGAATATACATAAATCAATCTTGTGAACCAAGTTTAGTTTCAGCGAACAGAATAGTTTTCGATAAATTCTCATCCTAGGCTGGTACAGCTGTATACGAAAGCAAGTAACAGTAGAGGAAGTTGTTGATGAAATATAGAACGAGGGTGAAGCGATTGTGTAAAAGACAAACTGGACTTCGTTGTGGTAATAATCACAATCCTAAAATCTTCCTCCTCTGTGATTATAACCACAACGAAGTCGTGTTAGTGTTTTACACAATCGCTCACACAATCGACCAATAACTTCACCTACTGTTACTTGCATTGATATACAGCTGTACCAGCCTAAGATGAGAATTGATCGAAAACAGTTTTGTTCACTGAAACCCGAAATGTGTTTTTGCATGATTTCTACGGGGATTTTCAATTATAAATTAATCTACCAATATTTGAAAGCAGTTTCTTCTTTTTCTGCCATCGTTTACCAGAATTTATTTTCTGAAGTCCATTAGCTGGTTCTTTGTTACATTTGCGGTTGACGGCATCTCTAGCGTAGAACCTCATGAAACGCTATGTTTACAATCGTTGATTGCCGACATTGTTTTAAACGTCGTGTATTCCACAGCATCACTAAACTGTATAGTACTAAAAAGTTGTTTTTCTAGATAATGTTTTATTTTATAGAGCTATAAGTAATGTGTTTTTCAGCCTTTAGAGGAGTTGCATGTGTTCTGACATCACTGTCATCTATCCCTGACAGTTCTGACTGTCTATGCCAAACCTGCCAACACGAGGTTCACCAGAGTATTAACGTAATCGGTACAGTTATTGTTATCCACTGAATGATAAAAGTTGTCAACAAGTCAATCTACCAGATGAAATAGACTACCACCTGACTTTTTGTCTTGTGATAGTTCCAAACATTTTGTTTTTTTTTCGGTGTGCACGATAAGCAAAGTATGTGGTAGGACTATGTCAATCAGGTAAAGAACTTCGCTATTTACAAAGCACTGAATGATACGCTGTCTTGAAGAGAAACAAGATGTTTCGTTTAATTTCGTAACGTCTGTTTTTTTGCCGTATTGGCCAGGAGAAACTTTCTACTGTCCTCTGTCACGACTTTTAATCACTTGGTAAGCTGTTGATGAATACCGCCAAACCAGCATGACTTTTTATGAATGTATGTGTGCTCTCGCCATTAATTTACCTCTTCCGCAGAAGTAAGTGTTTCCTTTCGCAATAAGACTCATTACTGCCCAATAGTGGAGAGTTGCTTTCCAGCACTGTGCAGCTCTTAATGAAAATCGACCGTCAGAACTAAAACAGGGACTTAACATTCGTAAGAAAATTTTAAAATTTCTTCCTGCTTGCTGATGGTATTTGTCTTATTTGTACGATTTTTGTATGACTACGAAACATGTTCCGCTTTTTCTATGGAGACTCGTGAATGAATTGAACAAATGGTTTTGAGGTATTCAACACAACTTATGTCAACAATGATGTGTGTGTTGTATTCTTCTGAATTCATAGTCCTTCTTGCCACACAAGCCAAATATTCACATGAAACAGTCTCATACTTTCCACTCCAGAATGTTGATTTAGTACCTGTAGTCTGTTTTCGTCAAGTTCTTGAAAAAAGTTTTCTTTCGAGTGTCACCTTGTTCCCGAAGTTAATCTGTGTAGATTTTTATCCACTGTGATTCTGACTGCAAGGATTAGGAGATAGCGGGAATCGTTTTTGAATAACCTGAAGACCAGGGTAAACTTAAACAAAAATTCATCCATATTTAATGAAAGATATAAATGCTCGAATGCTCATAACTTACCGGTAAAATTTAATGGGATTTCCCCCCAAATACACCTTGACCAGAAATTTATGCATGTGCACTCAAGTCATGAATTTGCGTAAATCATAAACTAACTAGGAAGTTTTCAGTATGCGGTGAAAATGTGATGTTTACTCTGACTGAAAATTAACTACAGACTATGATTACACATAAATGATTGTGTCGCCAGTTCACGAAAATGTTGGTTTTCTCTTAATTTCTCACCTCACTGGGAAACAGCAAATCATTGATGCTTCGGGTAACTTGGTTTAAACGTACGTGGTGTGTTTAAAACACAATTTTCGTCGAGTATTGACAGGTCACTGGAAAAATGTTAATCGTGGAACCTTTCCCGATCACCACTTTAGCCAGTTTTTCTACACATGTTTATGTAACTAGATTACAGAAGAAATGCAAAATTCGTCAGGAGAGAGAAAACGTCATGACAACTATGCGGATGTAGATGAAAGCGTATGACTAATTGTTAACTGTTGTAGCAAATTGTATTACCGGAGCAACGGAAACATCACGGTGATCTGTTTCTGAATCCACAACGACGGATTAATAGAATTTGTTGCCTGATTTCTTTCTTAAAATGTGTGAATGAATGACCAGAACAACATGACATGATTTGTGTCTTCCACCTGTGTAGTAGGTACCAAGGAAGTTAACAAAGAAATCGTTGCTGACAAAGTTACTTTCTACCAAAATCAACCAGATATTTCCGTTAAAAAATGAGGAGCACAATTTTTGCTGTTCAGCCAAAATTGTCCAAAGAACACACCTCGAATTTTATTGCTTACCTAACCCACTGTCGCCACTAGTTTTCGTAGATGTAGGGCAGCAGTTGACTTTGAAGTTTAACTGTTATAGAGCAAAAAGGATAGAACAAAGGCACAATCTCCAGTTTTTAGAAATGACAGGAATGGGACTCACTATATGAAGACCGTGTACCTAAACTCACACACACAAACAGTGTGTTGACCGCTTGTAAACTAAGTGCCCAGTTGCAAACGAAATTAATTCAGCATCCACGAGACAGTCTCTTTACGTTCCTCACAACTCCGCCTCACAAGATTCACTTGTTACACAGACAATTCAGTTGCACAAGGCTGACACGCATACCACCGCCAGTAATACGGACGCAGGATTTTCGAAAGTGTCAAATCACTGCTGCCTACAGTCAGTAGTTGACCGATTTACGAGGTTCACGTCAATTATATCTTGCTCACTGCCAACCTGAACTGAAGCTCAACAGACATTGCGTAGGTCTTGAAATCAGACATATTTGGTTTGAGTGCACTATCAACAGCTTCAACGTCTTCAATGAAGTCAAATTATGCTGTATTTCGTCAAAATTTTCTCGAAATCGGATCAGTAGAAATGCACATGATGTTAACAGTGAACAACTTTCACTGCACACACTATTTTACCCCCATTTTACAAATTTATTTGGCCCCACAAATGTTCAGTTTCATGGCTGGATATGAATTGGCCTTCCTCTGCAAGAATGTGTTATATCAGCATTATACGGCTGTGAATTCGAAAATTACTTGATCAGAGTTGCTCTCAGCCTTCTCGAGTGGTTTCGAGTCAACCGATTACTTCCCAGCTCCTCTTCTCATCTGTACATAAAACTCTGTTAATATTCAGGACAACTCAGTTCTAAGTTTCACCGACGAATTCGCTGTTACGCTAGCGTGACAGACGCAAATAAAGACACTAGATCAAAGACGCAAACATATACTCAGATTTACAACACTGCTGCACCCACCATCTGAGGGCTGCAACACCGAAGCTCACGAGACAAGCGCATGTTAAACAAGCCGATCCACATATATGATGGTACTGAATGGCAGTAACTTAAATTCATTTGCACAGTGTATACATTCGTCTATACAATTATTGACGGACGACCAGTACAGATGACAACGCAGTGATAATGGAGTTTTAATGTACTCCAAAACGATGGTTATTACAGTCGATAGTTCTTCATAATGAATGGCCTCAACTCCAAGTAAAAATGTCTACGTACCTTGGAGTGTAGTGGCAGATTGTGACAAACTATCGATTCACGTGAGTATCTTTACTGTGTATAGTGAAACAATTCTTTTTAATAATCTGGAGTACACTGAGAATAGAAGCTTGTCGATGGTAAGACGCTTGAGAGGAACTTGACACTTGACACCTCACAGATTGAATGGTATCAGGTGAGCACAATCAGTCAACAACCTCAGAATGAATTTCTAGTGTCCCTGAATCCTTATAAAGGGGTGCTCACATTTATGGCACTCAGGTTTGTAACATTCTGGTTGTTCATAAGAGTAGTGATCATGTGGTTAATCAGCTGGTCCTCTGCTTCTAGAGTCTTCACCAGATGAAGTGAACAGTTAACAGAGCGTTCAACTAGAAACGCGTGTTTAGTAGTAACCAGCGCAAATGCAGTTTGTGCGAAGAATTCATATTACTGAGCTACTTAAATTATCATGGAGTTATAAAACTTCCGAATAAACCCCTCCGAAAAACTATTTCCCGATTTCTGAAGTCTGTTTCTCTAGATTCGGTGGGGTTGCATTTGTCATGCGCTATGTACTATCAGCAAGAATGCATAGTAATTTCCATCGTTTTCACGTTGAAATGAATTGAAGAATGAAACCTGACTGTCACGTAACAGGGATGTTTCGTCTACTGTAACAGTTTGAAAATACCACGCCTTAAACTGGTGATAACAATTCAATAATAATAACCATTAATAATAATAACACTTCACTGATAATAATAACAACCCAATAATAATGACGATTCAAATTACCAGGTATATCAAAGAATATCTCATTCAATGCTTGTACTTAAACAAACACAGGAAGACTGATTTTGTGCTTGTCTGGACGTTTTATACGAAGTGAGAATTAAACCAACAATGTTCTTGCTAAGATATCATGGCTGAACCTGCCCAGTATCCAAAATTGAATACATGGTTTGAGAGAGAGAGGATGCGACAGATTGTTACATTCGGTTTTAGACTAAATATACAAGTATTTGATGGACGAACAAGATAGCATGTAACCGCATCGAATATGGTGCTCACTATCAACGGTACATCCATACGTTAGTGGTTTAAGTTGAAAGAAAACCTTGTGAAAGGCAAACAGTCTGTGGAAAAAGATTAAAAAATTACAAACACTATCTTCATTGCTCGAAACGTTGTGTTATTCTTAATTCATTTGTAAACAATATGTCAAAAACGACGCCCAAATTGTCTGACTTCAATCATACCAAAGTTGTTGGGGATATATCACAACTCTTTTCACCGCCTTCTTGAATCCACTATGAGTAAACTGATGGAACCAAATGAAAGAGAATTTCTGAATTTAAGTGGTAATAGTCAAATATCTGATTTGGTTTTAAACGAAACAGAGTTATTGCATTGAGCATAACCGAAAGGCGTACAGACCAGGAGAAGATCGATAAATGCTTAAATGTTCGAAAAAAAGTGATTGGAAGCCCGTTCATCTTTCACCAGTAAACAAGGCTGAAGAAATAACCACTCACAATCTTTTAATCCATCAGTTCTGTTTCAAAGTAACCAAATCAGCGGTAAAGAATTAATATATTTACAGCCATATATTTCCTAACAATAAACTAGTGCACCTATTCACGCCAGTCATCCGCCAGTTTATATGGATGTTTTAATCACCGTACTTCCACAAAACACGAGGTGAAAAGACTACAGCGATTAGGCTGATGAGCTTCAACGGTCTCTGATTCTTGCTTTTGGTTTAATACTTTTATCTGGTCACGTTCATACCGCATAGTAATGAACGTTGTTACAAGTCGCACCATAGTTTACAAACACCTGACTGCACGTTTGACTTCCTAGTTTCTTCGGTACTTTACATCTACGCTTGACAACTTCCCAGTTACCTGGCATAGTTTTCCCTTATGTCTCTAGGACTTCCAGTGTGATAAAAAATAAAATGACTGCTTGAAATGAAGTGAATTTGACTGCGTCTTTGCCACAGTCCATGTATTACTTCATACTGTTGAATTTACTACGCTAGTGTAAACTATGAAGCTTTCACTGACCACAACTTAATGCTAGTTCTTCAAATGAGGGAAAATTTTTACACAGCTCTCAGTGGTGCATCCACTTTTCTGTTTCATATCAACACATACGCAGTTGTTAATAACTCATCGTTCCTGGCACCCAAATAGTTCTAACATTGTCGGTATTCGGCGTACATCGAGGTCCCCTTGAAAATTTTCGGTTTTCTCCGGTGCAAATCCATCGTGTGAATTTGTCAACATCTCACTAGTTACACAGTAATGGATGGGAATTATATTACGCTTCTCGAAACACAAGAAATCATGCACCCAGATAAAGAAAAAGTAGGTTTTTCGTATTAATTTGTAGTTTCTGAGTATTTGTGAAAAACTGGTAGTAGTTTTCAGGGAAGTTTCGTTACTTGGAAATTTTGGTGAAGTTTCTGCTTGAGAAAACAAATTTTACAGAATAATACCAATGCTCCCAATAAAAATGGCTCAATTTGAAAAAACAACCTCGATAGGCGAAACCAGCACCACATGTTTGCCTGCTGGATAAAAAATGATAATCGGACTAATTTGTCTGTTATTTCCTATTGTGTTTTCAAAAACCATTTGTCACCGTATTATCAGTTATACTGGTGTTCCTTCAGATGTTGTTAACCGTGAGTCTATAGTTAAATGACCATCAGGCTAAGTTAATTCCCTTTATCGATTACCACGGTCAAGTGAGCCACAATTTAATTGGCGCATACAGTGCACTACCTGATATTCTTGGATCGGAATTTGGTTGTAGAATCCAGGGAGTACAACACTTTGAGCAAAGTTATATGTGATACTCATTGATGCAAGTTCCGACTCTACGCAGATATGTCTGAGAAGGAATTTGAATATACAGGACTTCTAGGTGAGAGTAACAAAACCATAAAACATTAGGGTGAGTTTAGACATAAGATTTATAACCACTGTAATGTTGAATTCACAGAGCAGATCTACTTGCATGTATCTTGTCACCTATGTTGGTGAGAAGATGAAAACGTAAGTACTTTGAGAAGCTAACAAATTAAAGGAACGAGCCTTCGGAAATCAAAGGTGAGCTCGATTGTGAAAATATAAATCTAATCCGTCTTTTTTTCGACAAACAGTATCTCTTATTAACATGAGACGAGATGAAAAATAAATGTAGACCGGAATTTCGTGTTCTTAAAAATTATCTCGAACAGTCCGATATCAATATTTTTTGGGACGTTGCAACAGATTTTGGCGGAAAGTCAGCTATTGCAAATAAATATGTGCATTTAACCATACAGTGTAATGTACAGTCCATGATTGACATGGACGAACTTGCCTAAGTAAAACTTGGGACAGAATGTGTAAAGTTTACCACTTCTGGCTATAATTAAAAAAAACATTCGATTAAGCACGTAAAGGTTTTGAAAATTTGTATAATCAGTCAATCGTTTTGCGGCTTCCACCGGTGCGTTGTAAAAATAACACATGTTACCCATTCTGAATGACAGTTGTAAGGCTGTCGTTGAAAAAACCGTAAATGACTGATTATTTTGAACATTATTCTCATTTACTTCTCTCACAATTTATTTAAATTAGTGATGGCTCGGGTTGATAATTTCGGCGTTTGGTTTGTTTGCGTTGAAATGTCATTCGCTGATCACTAGCTGTCCTTTTCTTAACCTAGTTCATCCATAACCTGCCATTCGCACAAGTCTCTTCATTCCAAACAAATAGTACTCTAATCGGTTTTATTTTTGTGCGCTCATAGAGTGCAGTCAATGAGACGCCGATTTTGACTAATTTTGTTTTTTCCCGCGGCTGATAACACGCTGAATCAATCCATTTCTTTGTTCAGCCCTGATAACTGATTATTAGCATCTTTGCTGTGAGTCTATGTTATGTCGGGTTATAAGCGGTTCATGTGAAGAAGTAACGCTCTGCTACAAATGTAACATTCGAAATTATCAAACTATCATCACCAGATCGTTGTAAATGTCAGGTTGTTTAGTTTCCAATGAGTTGGATTGCTAGTTTGACAGCCATCATATTGACTGACTTTCGATTGAGTGAACTATCCCTCATGAAACCATCACCTTGACAATAAGATTTATCCCGATGTGTAATGCTTGCATGTAATGTGTACCGTAAGAACAGTCTTTTTGGTTAGTTGGCTAGTTTTCCGCTATTTGACTCGAAATGAACTGCCAGAACAGTAATCATTTCTTTCAACAGCACTTTGTGAAATACACCAGTTGTTCGCCAGTTCTATGGCAATAACTTCACCAACGTTGAGAAACGTGTAGTGTCTGCTATGCACCATAATCGGTACGAAAAATATCAGCTATACGGCAGTCCGTGTATTGTGCTGACTGATAAAGACGAACGTTTAGGCGCTTTAATGCGCACTTGATAGTCGAACCGATGCAGCATTTCAACATCAATGATGTTTTAAAATCTGCACATAAACCATATTTTTACACACAAAATGTTGGGTACTTAACTCACCTGTGGTTTCCGTGTAGAATTTATTGGTTTACATCCTGCTATTCCCTGTTTAACCAATAAAAACATAGCCTGAAGTTTTTCGTTAAATGAGGAAAGCCAATGTGGGAACGTTTTTCTTGACTAACCCTAATGGACATTTCGCCTTATAACTAAAGTCAAATAATCAGCACATCAGGAAATTAATGAATTTTGTTTTAAAGTTTCGTGTTACATCTTGGTCTGCAAGCGTGTGCACTATTTTGTCGGTCTTGATGAGACATGTTATTAACACCGTTCAACAGTAACATTGGTGGTTTCCAGGGTGAGCTGTTTGGGGAATTACTGTCATGGAAGTCGATTTCCTGGATCATTTGGTAGATTACAAGTGGGACAGCAGCAGGGGCGTGTAACAGAATCTAAATGTGGAAATTTTCAGCTTCCGGTGTAATTTTATAGATCACCTGGTAGACTACTTGCCGCGTTTGGGCATGCTCTTTCCGTCAAGCCACTGGAAACCGCGAAATACGTGTGCTTTCCACAACCTGAAGGATCCAGATAGGTCTCCGAACAGTTGATCATTTCTAGTTTTTGCAGCTTCGGGATCCACAGCATCGCATAAGTGTGTTGTATTAGACTCGGTAAAGAGGGGAGACTGAGTTCAAATGAATTCCCGCCAACTGCTGATAACTTGGGGACTACTAGTTGGTAGACTGAGGGGTACGATGTCTAACCGGTGTCCTGGTCACTTTCCCTCATCCAAACAGAAACATCAGATTAAAAAGTGTGTTCCTTAGACGTTGCATCAAGGCAGCAAATGTAAATAGAGTGTGATAAGACATCTGTTAACAACGTAACAGCAAACAGAGTGGTTGCCTGTAATCTAATTGACGTTAGCCTTCGATTGCTGTGGTCCGTAGTGGGTAAAAACCCACCATCTAATTATGAGCACCAGATTTACCCTGGTGTTCTGACAATCCGTGTGAAGTTTTGAGAACGTAAAGGCAAATTCAGATATGGCACACATCCCTTAGTCAGTTTGTTCCGACACCTCTGTCGCCTAACAATATAACAGAGTAATCAGACGAAAAGGCTTAACAAAATTTTTGCAATTGCTAAAAGTCGAACTGTTCGTAAATGAACAAGCTTTCACTTCCGGTCGGGCTCGCTTTTGGTTAAAAATACGTCTTGCATTCTTGTTTTAACCATCATTACTAACGTGAAAAATTTGGCTGTAAGAAATGGTTCCATAATTTTGACTATATAAATTATGTACGTCAACTCAAAAGCCTTAAATTAAAAGAGTGAAAATTTGAGTTTCTAGGAATTTATTTCCGTCATTAGTTCCAGCTTGCTTACAAACTTTTTTTGCGTCTAGAAAAGACAGAGTGAGCCTATCCTTATTGAAGAGTAAAATAGATGCGTGTTTTGGAAGACGCTCCTGGTTGAAACAAGCGTTTGTGTAAAACCATAAACCATCGATTAAAAACAGCTCAGTGAACACTTGAACAGACGTTTCTGTTAGCATAAAAGTCGACTGGAACAAGAATGTAAGGAACTCTAATAGCATTACGAATACGACATTTAAGTAGTACCGTACAACCACATGTTAATAACGAAACTGGATAACAAAGTGTTTGGACTTATCAAAATCCCGAGAGTATAGTAGAAATGATTTTGGCTGTTGCTTACCACTGGTTGAACCAATAGAAATTACGGGATGTCGCAAGAGGATCGTTGATGTGAGAATATATTAAAAATCGTGGAGTTGGGTATTCTGTCCGTAGGGCCCCGTACTGCTTAGCTCCTGTAGAGGCATCAAGGCGTGATGTATTGTTGGAACTATCATTAGCGCTTCTGACATAGCTGGAAATTCTGACCGTATCGGACGTTAACTGTCAGACATTGTGTCGCCGTTTGTTGTCAGAGGTTGCGTCAGGCGTTGCTCAAATGAATACATTTATGTTTATTGTTCACATCATCCACTGAAATGTGGGGTAGAAGTTTACCAACGCCAAAGTTTATCAACGCGTTTCATACTGAACATAATATGTTAGAGAGGTAAGTCGTCCAGATGCGTAAAACAGAAGTTCAACAAGTTATTTAGAGAATTTGTACAAACACGTGCACTGGAGGTGTGATGACGCGTTTAACTTGATGGTGACGTAAAAACGACCTGTCTGCTTCCAACACGGACATTTATATTCATACGGTTACATGCAAGTGTTCATCAAACGCGGCGTTGTAGCTGGAAGGTGAATGTAGGATAACAAGCCTCTAGGACTTCCAGGAATCTTGTCAGCGTTGTTCCTATGGCTATCTATGGTGATGATGTTATATGGGGCAATGGAGAAGGTGAGAGGATTCTGAGACTTCTGTGTATATAGTCAAATCGCCTTACGGATCCACGCTTTATTTGTCTCCTAGTTCACGTGCCAAACAAATGTTTTGTCATGAATAACGTAATGCGGAGTCAGCTGATTCGGGTCTACATGTGTACAAACTGATGGATGGGCAGATCAATGGAACTTACGACTAAACTACAGCAACATAGACACTAGCCTGGTTTCACAGATGACAAACGGACGGTAGTGAGTGTTCACTTTAATGTTTCCGTAAACAAATAATATTCTGTTGAGCTTTCGAAAACCGTATTTATCCGAAACGACTAATTCTTCGTGAGTTGAACAACCGGCACAGAAGCTAAAGTTATCCAGATAACAGCTGCGTAAGCAGACGCTTTTTTCAGCTCCAAATAAAACGGTCTTGAATTCGGTTTGAATATCTCAAAAATTGTACTTGTTTGCGTATTTTTAGTTTGATGAGAATGCTTGGACTGATGAAACAGGATCACAAACTAAGTTCCACTTTTCTGTGTTCCTACATAACGTCCTTCAGCGGTCAAGAAAGTAAATAATCTGAAAAATTATGGTATTTTGTGAGGATGTAGACTTCGTATGTTTCAAGCCAAGTGTCCGAAGGCCGCCTAACAAGGACGAAAGCGTATGTTTCTGATTGCTTCAGACTGTTGTGATTACTCACTCGCCTGTACACTTAATTAACGCGCAAACGTTAAGCAAACAGGATATGCGCTCGGTATAGTGGATTTAGTCGGTTGCACAAAAATTTACTGAACACTACCCTCAGGCGATTATGGCTCAGTATTCTGGTGAGATGATTGAATTATCAGAAGTCAATATTTGGCGAACAGCCTCGCATTCAGCATCATCCTCAGACAAAGCACAATACAATATACAACATAAGGGTTAATGACAGCTGGTTAGTTGGTCACTAGTACAGTATGAATCTAAGATATTTTGCCTTTGCGGTCGTAGTTGCTGTGTTGTTGTATAATCCAAGTTGTCATGGCCTGCTCCTGAGATCACAAATGCAGTGATAACACAATAGTCTGAAAGTTATTCCGGATTCGTATCGTATTGCAGATTAGAAAATCGTTCCTTGTTTGTTATTTTATATTTGCTGTGTTGTGTTTGGCTTGAAGACGACAAACAGGGAACGAGTTTTTTCGTCACACAGTGATTTTCGATGAACTTCCCGGCTGCAAAAATGTCAATTCGGTGATCATTAAGCAGTTAACTTTGTAAGCGTGAATTTCGAATCCTAATCGATCCGACCGGAAGGAGATAGGTGGAAATGCTCGGTCCCAAATGGTAAACCAAAGGTGACCCCAATGGTTTGGATTGAAATGAACCAACGAAATTTTCTTTTCCTATGTGCACGCCAACAAATAACCAAGGCATGCAACGGGTAAATAATCCGTGAACATTCAGCTACTAACTTTAAGCAAGTAGTTTCATCTGAATAGGTGAATAAAATTGTACGCGTCCCCCTTGAGTAGCTCGTTAACCATAGTTTGATGCGGTCAAGCATGACTTATTCGTACGAAGGCCACATAACCAGGTCATGTTCTGCTTGAGGGAAAACAGAATAACTACAGATGTGAGCACTTACTTATTAGGACCGTTTTGGCCGGTGGTCCGATTATCGTAGTGTGCATGGGAACTTCAACGTATCGTCGAGTCTGTGGTATGCGGACACGCTCGCACACAAATACACATGCTCACCAAAAGCTAACCTGTCTAGATCTCATAGCATGTACTCATGGCGTGCCTAATATTTATATTTCGAGTGTGCTCATCGATGCGGACATTAGGCCGAAAACTATTAGGGGTATGAAATCATACTTGGTGAATGAAGGTTCCAGAACTATCCATCCGAAAACGGAAAGTCCATGGCTTGTATTTATCTGACGAAACGGCACCTTATCCTTTAAGTTGTAAGTGTTTTGGTCAAACTTCCCAGGTTTAATCTGAAATTTGTGTCAGGTTGTTATCCATTCCAAATGGGATGTGAGTCACAAAAATGACTCACAAATTCCTGATGTGGTATGAGATGGGTATGATGTAATGAGATTTCACAAGCAAGCATCCTAACTTTGCTTGTTCCTGAAAATTTGACAGGGGCCGTCTAGTTGAAATTTCGAAACAGCTTTGACGACTTTAGGCCCTCACTTTATAGCATGATGTCACACACGGCTACTATTGCGTTGCGTGTAACGGAACGTCAAGGCGATTATTTTGCGTTACCATTTGAAGTCTTTCATGAAGGATAGGCTGACACTCGAGTAGGACTTATCCTTAACCAAGTTTGAGTGATTTCAAGTCGCATTGATTTGGCAGCAAATATTTTCCAAATACGTGCCGTCGGCTTTCTGGTAAAAGTGATCGGCGAGATTATCTCCCATGCAAGTGTGTCAGAGGCCACTACAAGGCAGCCATTCATGCCGTAAGCCACTGAACTTCACATATGTGCAGGAGAACGCTCCAATGCAAGTCACGAAAAAACGAAATTAACCTGCGGTTTCTATGATCGATTACTACAAACGTGTTTCCAAAAATTGAGCAAATTGACGGTTTATTCATCCATATGTTGATAAAATTGGACTAAGAGCTTTCACCTCTCTGCAAAAATATTTATGTTATGTAGATTTGGTTGAAAACTACGCCACTACCTCCAACGGATCTAGAAAGACGAACATTTGAAATTCAGCACTCGGTCTCCGTCTCACAGTTTTATTCACTTCCTCTCGAAATATACACAAAATAGAACGCGGAAACGGAGTTGGGTTGCTTAGCAACCGTAGACCGCGGCGGCCGGAAGATACTGCGGAGACAATTCTGTAGGGATACGATTCAAACTGAGTATATAATACTCACATTTTGATTAATCTAGTTATACCTAAATTGAGCGGAGTAAGCGTTAGTGTTCGGATTCATGGTACAAACTTGAGAATGAGAACAAATAACTGTTTAACTGAGGGGCTGGAATAATAAAATAGTTTCTTACCTGACAAGTATTCTCGAAGAAACGGCCTAGACCATAGCATGATTAGTTACAGTACATGTTGAAACTTAACAACAGATGAGTCGTAAGTTGGCAGTTGGAGTTCCACGATAAAGCTGATCAGCGTCAGTGGATGAGGGTAGACCGATTTGGACTCACAAAAAAGCGTGCAAAATGTTCACAAACAATTGCAAAAGCGTACAAAAACCACGTCTAATCTGCATGTCCTCACTTAGGTTGATTACCTAATCATCCAAATGGCATTTATTTCGAGACTATAGTATGTAATCGTGCTATGAGAAGGATGAACATATGGCATAATTTTGAATTAAAAACTAAAGAGCAAGAGCAATAAGAAGTTATATCTGATCTATGGATTAAGCTGTAGATATGCCTACGTTTCTGTCCTACAGTGTAAGTGATGTTACATATCGCCTAGCATTCTAAACCGAATTAGAACAAGAGCTACAGGTTTGAGTAGCATTTCACACCGAAAATATTTCGTGTGGTGAATTAGATCTAATTTTGCCAAACTAGTGAAACTCATGCGGTCTTTCATAAGGTGGGTCTCAGTTAGTCAAGCATTCTTGAACAAGGCGCAATATTTTCAGTTATTTGAAACAGTTGACTCCCATGAATAGTATGAACAAAGTAGTTGAAACATGAAAAACTAGTAGATGTAAGCATTTCATATTGACTCGTCAGTACCGAAGTTACAATAACATGAATAGGCTATTTACAACAAACACCTAGAGGGGTGGATAATCAACTAACGGGTTAGGGTAGGTCACTGAGTCCAGAGAAGGGTCATATTCACGAACAGTTGTTTCTGAACACAGAGAGTTGTCTTAAGTCGATCACTTTCGACCGCTTCGGAAAACCGCACGAATCTTGGATTAGAAGAACGTAACAGGATTCTGAATGCACAAGATAGATCGATAACGTGACTAATGGACAGGAAGTGTCTAGTGACTGAGAAGACTGGCTGTACACCCGTTTCAACAACAATTTCATCCACCGTTAACACGGGCTTCTTTCTGCACCTATTTAAGTAAAATTTCCTTCATTCGGGACCCCAAGCCCACTTCGGTTCCGCCTTAATGATCTATCCAAACCTGTTTATTGATTATCCACCTCTCTAGTTGTTTTGAAAAAATAAACACCCCTGTAATTGTAAATTTGATACTGACGAGTCAATACGAAATGCTTGCATCTACCAGTTTTCGTGTTTTAACTGCTTTGTTCAAATATTCAGTCATGTTTGTAACGTCATCCGGCCGAAAGCATTTCATGCATTTTAGTATGACGAGACTTTTATTCATGAGGAAAATTTGAATTGCTTTAAATTGATTGCAATAGTCTATCAAAAGGATAAGGTTTATCGTGCTTCATTGTCCTTAGTGGTTTTTAATACGGCCTTCATTATATCCTTCTCCTACACAGCGTGGTATGTTGCAGTTGTGTACGGCGCATAGTAACACGCGATTCTGGAACTCACTATAACATTCAGTTTGCTGCCCGTCCGTTCCAATAACATGAACTGTTGAAGTTATTAGAGTATACTTAGTTCGCTGAATGTTACAGCAACTGATCTAAATCGAGCAACTGGGGATGGCTACATCTCTGCGTTGTACATTAACAAAACAATAAAGGAAAAACGAATGTGTGAGAGGGAAGAGGGGAGTGGGAGGAGGAAATGTAAAGGCTACTTGTTTTTAATTATCTTGCCACAAAAGTCAGCCTAGAAGTAAACCATTCTCCCGAAAACCTCGATAGATGTTGTGATCCAAGAACGCGGATGACACAAGGGTTATTTATTAGACAGAGCAATACACAGGTTAAGCATGTAAACCAAACCTGACATAAAAACACTCA
>LUCH01001492.1:83875-120473 GCA_013368495.1 Paragonimus heterotremus
ATGATCTTTCTTGCAGTCTTCTTGTGGCTTGTTGGGTGTTAAAAAATATGCCTGCTACTGAATAGCCGCGGTATCAGTAGTATATTACGATCGCTGAACTCAACTTCACTAGTTCTTCCGCATGAGTAGCTGTTGTACGGCTGAAAATACTTGTGTTGATATTTTTTTAGAAAAGTGCAGTGGTCTGGGGTATGAAAGATTTCGCATGACAGGATGGAAAACATCCGTAACCTAATGAAGTCGGTTCTACACGGATAGATTCAGAGAAAAAAAATAGACCCGAGTTTCGCTCTGATTAGAGCTCGTCAGTGGTACATATCCTTGCTAGTGTCTGGAATAGAACTCCCACCACACTTTCATAAAGCAACCGTGTTAACCAATGGCAGTGGCAAGGATATGCTGTATTGACGCGCTGCTCTAATGAGAGCGAAACTCCAGTCTAGTGCTTTCTCCCAAAATGTGCCGACTGGAAAGTATATGGGAACGTGACCGCTGCGATCAATTGTAGGTGATGTTCAACGTGAAATCAACCAAATAATCGACTAATCATCTGTAGTAGAAAACTAGGCGTTTTTTTGTTTGAAATGGGTACTCTTGGACTTGAGCTGTCCTTTGAGCCTTTTGTTGATAGCACGTCGAACACTCTATTTCTTGAGGACAGTAATGTAGGATTTCAGGAGAGAGATGTTTGTCGGTATATTACGAAGGTAAGGCAGGGTAGAAAGACCGGAACTGTTGAAATAATCGACACAATCAACACGTATCGCATCAAGTCATATCTGCATATCACTGACAGTTGGCAAGCTTGAGCACTTCATGGAGAAAGGTTCGGTCATCGTGGGTACTCACATGCAAAACCTCGGTATTAAAGTTTAAAAACAACGGAATCTTACAAGTAATTGCCCGGAACATACGGTTCGCGGGTAGCGTGTGTTCTTCTCTATCTAAGTGGTCAACTGTAAAGTCTCTGAGAATGCGACATTTGCGACCAATTATAGGTGTTATTCAGCCTGAATGTATCTAAGTAGTGTCCTATCAGAACAGCTCTGCATCAGCTCACTAAACCATCAGCAATGCGGGACCGTGTGACACAAGGATGTCATACAAATTATAGGTGATGTCTGTCATTAGATCACCTTCGTCCACATTTCGGCTTGCTGAACATAATTGGTCTTTGGGGTGTGGCCAATCGCTCTATAATCGCCGGTGTGAAACTTGTTCTGAGAAGAGTTAAACTGATCATTTCGTGAAAGTAAACAGCATGGTCCATTCAAGGTTTAGCAGTTAAGTGCTCTTGTCTCCATAACATATGTAAAACTGATAATCGAAATTTGTCAGAACTAAGACGAAATGAAAGTCTGTTAGTTAGTTATCGTGATGAAAAATCGTTAAGGTGTACTTTCTGGTAGTTACTACTCAGAAGTGAAAGCGGGATATCGATATATTTTATTACGTTACAAGACGAATTGAGACATTGTGATCAAGTTTACAGTACAGACAAACTTTCGCAGAAGAGTGGCAGGAAATGTTTATGAAAATATTCGACGCTAATCACATACCTTGCATACCAGAGTTAGAAAGTGTGATTAACATGTGGCATGGGTGTTGTGTAAAATGAGAACAACATTGAAATATTTTCATCTTGAAGAATACCAATGAACAACAATACGGTTTGCTCACCTAATTACAGAAGATGACTGGGATTGTAAAAAAAGTGTTCACAGAAAAAGTCACCAATGTAGGGACGATCGCCAAACTTTGTGAGGATTTGAAGTACCGCTTATCTTGTCACTGTTGTCACTGTGTTCTAAGAAACATCCTAGACAATTTGTATAAAGACGATACGAGTTATGGGCACCACTTGAAACAGTCAGTACTAGGTAACTAGTGTACATATTCACACATAATGAGAGCAAAACACCTCATATTGGCCATACTGAACGTTAGTTAACTGTACGTGGTCAGGAAGTCAATTTAGCCAGTGAAAGAAATGAGCAATATTGGCTGATCTTTCTACACAGTATACACATATCCACCGTGGATGCTGCGAAAGTTTTCATTCACGCACATGCCAGGTTCTCAACAAAAATTATGGAAGATTGCTGTTCATCAATTCGTTCTACATGCAAAGCAGGAATTTTACAGAGTCAGACAAAACTAAACGCAGTCGTTATCAAATGCAAACGCACAGATGGCTAAACGTAGATGACTGGATAGCCAATCTTATCAAAATTTGAAGATGAAGAAGAGGAGAAAGATCGAGAGAATAAGAAAGACGACCAGTAAATGTTCCGATAGTATAGGGTGAACATCACTAACGAATGATTGCAGCTTCCGCATTCTCGTACACATTTCAACCAACTCCTTTCGAAAAGAACCGCTAGACTCGAACTTTGTTCCTGCTAGAGCTCGTCAGTAGTGCATATTCTTGCCAGGGCCGGGGCTAAAACTCCTGTCCCGCTTTCTTGAGGCAGATTTACTGACCATTGCTCCACTGACCTTATGTTGAGTGTGACTGAGTTACCATATGTGAACGGTGTGCCAACTTCGCCTATAAGTAATACTCAGATTGTCCGATCACCTCAACGGGGACACAGCAAATATCATGCTGACTCCAGTCGATGGTCTCACGGTTCGGATTTATTTCCACGTTGAAATCACAGAAATTATTAACTTTTTGAACGGTAGTTTGATCAATGATAAATAATAGGGGACCCGAATGACTTAAGCTGAACATTACTCATATATGTTCGTAGCCTTCGCACTGCCATATCGTCTCAGTCAACTCCTTTCGAAAAGAAGCATCAGATTCGAGTTTCTTGTTAGTGCTGGTCAGTAGTGTAAATCCTTGCCAGGACTGAGACGAGAACTCCGGTCACGATTTCATTAGGCAACCGTGTTGTCCACTACACCATTGACCACAACGAATTTATCATCTGCAAATGTTCGACAGCGTCCTTTCGACAATCTCAATTATTTCTGTGATTTCGCCTTGGAGGTATCGCAACGCAAAGAATGTTAGTACGTGAGCTGGAAATTTCATACCACATGGGCGATATCCACAACGCGTGTGAGGACGGATATTTAGTGAGCGTTACTAATCACTAATTACAAGGATAAATCGTATAACGCCAAAACTGCCATCGGTGATCAAATTTACATACTTGCACCACAGCACTTTTGTTATATATAGTAATGTATTAATGACTGATGTTGCTTTTCGACTGTCAACGACAGGAAGTACTGCGTAATGTCAAAGTTATCAGCTGAATGAGTTATTTTCAAGACTCCCACAAGTGGTCTGAACAACTGGGGTCCATTACTAGTTTTCATTTCAAAGACTTGCACCACAAACCAGCGAGTGATTGACAATGCATTCGAACGGGTGCTAATTTTCCAGAACAAAACTTGGAAGATCAGGAGCTCGTATCTGATCAAACATTTACTTAGTGTTCCGCCTAGAGTTAGTACTGTTGTCAGTATAATCTGCAAACCGTTAATGTTAATCCATTACAGACAATCGGAGTGCACAAGAATTCACGATGTTTTGAAGTTGCATCTTTTCGTGTTTCTTTCCCTCAACTAGTTTGTTACTGTCTGATTTTAACACCGTCATCATCGGGTACACCTGCAGCTGTGAAAGAACTCTTCTTATCTTTAATTTCTGACAAAAAACCGTTCTGAAATCGTAATTTCAACCAACTGAGCATTGCTCAACCTGAATAATGGGGTAGACTGTGACATCAACCAACATAACTCGATGGAATAGGACATTCTACTCCACATGGGGTTGATAGACTTTAGTAATGCATTGATTCTAGTCTGGATACCATGGGTAAGATGCATTTTCTGTCTCATCATGTATAACATTCATGTGCATGTTAGCCCAACCATCAAACAGCCTAAATCACTGACACCAAAACTGAATATCTGTTTTGGTTTAACTGCACCTCTTTGAATTTCACAGTGAAGACCCGTCTACTGTTGTATCGTGTATCGCTGTACATCTAACGCTCAAATTGGCTGTACAATGTGTGTTCTAAAAGAAATATGGTAAAACATCTACATTGGTTCAAATCCCAACTCTCGCTTTCAAAACCAATATAAATGGATTATGTTCAGTAACAGACACTGAAGTAGTCCATCCCAGGTGGTTAAATGTTAAATCATTTCACCTCGGTCGTAACGTTGTGTTATTCGGAATTCTTTGATTAGGATATTTTCTTCTTAAACGAGACATTCAGGCCCCATGGCATGGTGGGCAATCATCTCTGTCCGATGAATTTAAACGAGCTTGTTTGCTTCTCACTTGTGTTGATATCGCCGTGGATGATTGTGAATACTGTTCGAATAGTTTTCTATTCATCAAGAACCTTAGTTAAATAATGGGTCGCGGCTTAGTATTTCTCAGCTTGCCTCACTACATTTGCTTGAAGAGTCCATAATCCGGTCAACATTGGTATGTCTACGTTCTCGCAGTGGTGTCATCAGCATAATTCTTTGCTTTGTACCAGATCACCTATCCTCCTCATTCCGAACTCACTTGCTTGCGGTCACGTGCGCCTTTCGTCTCAGTAGGTGAACATGTGCTTTCATCTGTTTTGGTCGCTCATAGCGAGTGCGTCTCTCTCGCTCATGCACCTAGTATGTCTATGCATGTGCGTGTCTTGCGGTACATTCCCACCATCCTATTTGCTCCTGTCGTTTTGCACATTCAGTCAGCTGTGTTCACGGAATTTTCTACCATGACCATCGATCTGAATCGATTATCGACGTGCAATTTGATAACACACACCAGTAAGTCAAAGCACATGGATATGATAGTGTCGCCGGACGAATGGGTTGAGATTTATGAATAAGCTATTGGACAAAGAGGAAACGCATCCGGACGTAGTGAGTCAAATGTGCCCTGTGATATATGCTCCTATGTGGATGCTGTTATTTGAACTTCACATATGTTCACGCCCCTGCTTCTGTACGTTTTTGAATAGCATGAGTAGATGATATCGAAAACTTTCATGATCTCAGTGATAGACTATTGAAGTGTGTTCAGTATCTTTTGGGATGCAAGTTGCATCGTTCCACAGAGAGTATTAACATCGGAAATGTTTTCGGATGTTTTCCTGGGTGCTACACGGATACATTTGAGACATCGGTTTGCCTTCGTCATAGATGTCTCAGCCAACTACTGTGTTTCATTTAATCTCAAATACCTGTCATTACACCATCAGTCAGAGAGTAGTCATTCATTCCAAAGTCGTGTTAGGTGGGTGAGTTTGCTGGGTGAGTTTCATAAGCAACACGCTAGAATCTCCTCTATACCGCCAAATTTTACTTCCAGCTAAACGATTTTGTTGGATGAAACGGTGCTGCTAGACAGGTAGTTACGAAACTAAACAAAATCCAATGAACCTCCTCATTCCAGGCAATAGATGTGACTTCTACAAATGGTGCAAATCCACAGCACATCGTACACATGGACACACAAGACAGAACAGATTGCAGAAGATATGATCCGCTATTCACAAATCAAATGAAACTGAGTCCCATGTTGTTTGTTCACACACGACCAAATTCTCCTCTTCAGATTATAACGTCCACGTTATGTAATATTTTCTGTCCCATCTGCTTGAAACTGTGTGTAGGAAGGAACAGAATTTTGGGATTCAATGATGTTCTTAATTTCTGGCTAAATTAGTGTACTGATGGATTATCTGTCCAGGAAATCAAGTCAACGGACTGCTAATAACAATACATACCCAGTAATTAAAAGTCTGATACATACAAGAGCAACGTACGGGACAGAAGCAGATATGAATAGCCCTTCTTGTGATAAATGTTTCGGACGTGATTTTTTATAGCATGATACTATAAATACATCGTTAAACAACTTCCTAAATTTCTGAATCAGATGCCATCTCGCTACCTTGATTTTGTTTCTAAGTTATTTTTGAGATCATTTACAATTTCAAGTTTCACAGTGATTCCGTCTTACAGTATAACGGTTGGACCACACTAACAACAAGGTGGACGGAAAATGTTCTCTCCACTTCCTAAAATTTACTGTCCAATCAAACTAACTTAATTGTTGATTGCTTGTAAACGACTTTTGTAATCACAACTTTGAAACACGCTATCGATTTCCTTTCATTTTGGTCAACCAGTAACAAAGACTGAAATTGGTCAGCATTAACTCTGGAATGGACTCAGTTGGCTTAAGCACTAGATGAAGGCTGATCGTACAGATTCTTCCATGCTTTATGATACATGTCAGTAGTATCTTCAAAACCTTTTGAAATGCATACAGGACAAAAACTCTCTCGTAATAAACTAATCTTTCCAGGATGTTAGAGAAAGACACCTAATCACGACTGATACGTTAGGCTGAGACACCTATTCTTGACTGGAATACCTCACAGTTCCACAGTTGAGGTAGCCTCAAGGTGCATTGGTCACGTGACGCGACATTCGAATTCCCGGGCCCACTGACAGTCACAGTACCCTGAATGATAAACACTCAGTGTAAAGCTTACATGAACAGAGCTGAGTCGGCCAGCTGGCAATCAGTTAAGATCGAGTTGAAAAGTTTTAGCAACCTATCGCGAAATGTAGAATTACGAATTAACCAGGTGGGAAGACACAAAGGTGCGAGCGGCTTGACGGACTTGGAGACGGACATTCTACATTTATAAAACGGGCGGTCTGGAGGATTGTGAGAAGGTTAATGATAGTACTGAGCAGAAGTGTTACTGCCGCTGGCATTTGTAGTACGCTAACATCTATCCCTTGTCTCGTCAGCGTGTTCACCGCGTCAGAATTCTATCAGAAACCTTTGAACTGACCACTGTTACAAGCTGAAACAGCAAGAGCTCCCGATTTATCTTGGTATCTAAAATTGAACTTTTTCAACGATGTATACCAAAATATCTTACTATTTTGAACGAACTAGTAAGTAGTGCACAACATCCACACCAAATTTACCCGAAGTTTGAACAAAACAGTTAGAATACGAGAACTGCTAGATGCAAGCATTTCGTATTGACTCGTTAGTACTAAATTTACAGTAACAGAGGTGGATTTTTTGTAACGAACAAATAGATGGGTGAATAATTGATAAGGGGGTTAAGATAGGTCACTAAGTCTTAGGGAAGGATCGAATTCACGAACAGCTGTTTCGGAACACAGAGAGCGGGCTTGAGGCAATTGATTGTGACTGTCTCAGCAAACCTCAACAATCTTGAACTGGAGTGACGCAACAGGATTGTGAATGCACAGGCTGGATAGATAACAAGACCAGTGGTCAGGACGTGTCTAGCGATTGATGAAATTGGCTGTTTAAGTGTTTCAGCAACATTGCCGTTCTTCGATGACACGGAATTTTGTACCCAGTTGGGCAAATGTTCCTTCACTCTGGAGATCAGGCATCTTTCGGTTCTGTCTATGTAACTTTCTCCGCAGTTGCATGCAAATTGGTAAAGGCAATGCGATTTGGAATTGATAGCTTAATCTCCTTTGATTGAAGGCACTGGCATCTTCTGGGTCTGTGAAAGTACATGGAGTTCAGTTGTATTAAGTGTTCGTTTGAGCGAATTTCTCAGTCCAACTCCATATAGAATCTCCTTTTTTCTGCAGTGATCATCTCTTAGGATGGTGTTTTTTCTATACTGTACATTTCTATGAACTGTTGGGGATAATCATTTGATTGTAAGACGGAAGTGATAATGTATAGTTCCCCCGCTAGACTGTCGTGAGTACAGACTCGTCTTGCTCGTGTGAACAGCGTAGCTATTAGTGTTCGTTTATGTTGGATCGGTTTGAAACTGTTGAAGTTTAAGTATTGGCCATATCACGTGGATTTTCTATAAAAAGTTCTTCTAATCGAGCCATCTTCTCAGCGACATGTAACTATGTCTAGAAATGGCAGACAATTGTTGGCCTCAAATTCACACGTAACCCTCAGGTTCGAGTGACAACTATTTAGGCGTTGCATCAAGTTATCTATTACCTGTTTGGATTGGCTGAATATCAGTGTCGTCGACGTAACGCTTGTAGTTTGACAAGCTTGCTATCTGCGTAGTTAGCTCTCGTTCAATTCTTAACATGAAGAAGTCAACTAGGATGGGACCCAGCAGACCTCTCATGGCTACTCCGCCTATTTGACGGTAGAACTGCTCGAGAAAACAAAATTTACATTCTCAGTGCAGAACAGCAAACTTTCTTTCAGTATGTCGGTTGACAGTGGCAATGTAACTTGATTAGCTTCGACGAGCTCACATATATAATCAATTGTTTCATGTAGAGGGACGTTTATGAACAATGACTGAAAGTCTGCGGAACACTTCACTTCATTAACAAGGTTAAGTTTGTCAAAGTCATTGATCAGTTCGAGAGAATCTTTGAGGGAACCTGCCTGAAACTTTTGTTTCAATAGAGTTAGAACAGCGACTAACCAGCGCGTCAATTTATGGTGTAGGGAGTTTGTCATTGCCGGAAGTGACCGGAGTGGCACCTCAGACTTATGTGTCTTCGGCAGGCCGTACAGCTGGGGTGTTGACAATCCACATGATTCAAAGGATTTATAGGTTACTTCATCAATAATCCGCAACTGTAAGAGCAGTTGTAGATGTTGTCTTATGTGATCTTCTATTTCGAGGACATTGTCTACTCTGTCTATTCGTTGAAACTTCGTTTGGTCATTCAATATTGACATCTCCCACACAGGCACCTTTGTCTAAAATGACGGTCCCAGACTCCTTAACCAGCTTAAGTATTACAACGTTTTTTGACTTCAGCTCTCTTCATCAGAGCAGAAATAAGACATTGTTGCGATATGTTAGCATTTCATTTACTCTCATCAGTCGCAAAAGTAAAACGTGCCAGTTATACACATCATACAAATAAAGGCAGACGGGGACTAGACACGCTTACAAACACATCACTTATTATGTAATCACGACCACGGCAACCCGACAGGTTTTCTCAAACACATTCGTGCACACAACGTTGGCTGGTAAGTTCGGATGAGCATCGCTCCGCAGAAAGCTAATAGCTTCGGGTTTCGATTGCGAAACAGTGTGTTGAGTGAGTTTGATGGGTCAACTTGGTGACCTGTTGTCATGAGGCGTTTAGCAATCGATGGGATTGGATTTCGCTCCGTCAGTGCACCAAGTTGAGACTGATGCGTCATCTATTGTTTCAACCACTTCGGGATGTGTTCGGCCACTCACTGTGATAGTTGTCGATCTGTTCTGCCTACATAAACGTCACTGCAACCGTAAGTGAACTGGTACATAACATGGGAGACAGAACAATTTGACAAACTACCTTCGCGATTGTGGAGAACTGGTCCTCTGGTGGTTTGAAATGAACGCAACTGCGCAGCCACACATGTTCGAGCCAGAGCAGACTTTAATTTGTGCTTTAGATCGTTGGCCAGATGGTCACCCTTGAATGGCAAAAATAAGAAACCGCGCTTCTTTTGAGCCGTCAGTATGGGGTCAGTGCTCTTCTTCGCCGTATTATGCGCCTCTATGAATTTATCGGGGTATCCATTCGCTAGTAAGGTTTGTCTCAGCAACTCCTGCTCTGTCTGCAGAGTATCAGAGTTGCAAATGCGCCTGGCTCTGTGAAACAGTGTCTTAATTAAACCCCGTTTGTATGCAATAGGAGCAAAACTGGAAAACTGAAGATATTGACCACCCCATGTCGCCTTGCGGTGAACCGAGCGCTGTAACGTGCCATCCGAACGTTTTGTTATGAGTACATCCAAAAAAGGTAAACTGCTGTTCGATTCAACTTCGTCAGATAAAGAGAGGTTAGGGTGAATATTATTAAGAAAGTTGAAAAGCAAGTCAAAATGAGTACCGTCAGTAAAAATTAAAATATCATCAACGTATCGTTTGTACAATAACGATTGAGGTATATAATCCGGGACTTTTCGCTCAATCATTCCTAAGATGATGTCCACTAGTGTTGGGCGTAACGGATTACCCATAGCAACACGGTCTATCCGTTTGTAAGCAAGTCCTTCAAAATCGAAACGAATGTTTTCTGTGCACAACACAATAAGATCCTTGAGGTATTCAAGTGGAACAGCTATAACACAGTTCTGACTGGAGATGGTCACATATAAAATCAACTGTCTTACGAAGGGGAGCATTTGTAGAAAGAGAAACAATATCCATGGAATACATTACTTGAGTACTCACCGAAATGTCTTTTAAGATTTCAGCTAGTTCGAAAGAGTCCTTCAAGCAATGTGGAAATAAGACTACGGATGGGATACAAAATATCTACTGGCTAACGAGCAACCTTATGGTAAGCAGAATTGTTCATGCACAAGATCGGGCGTAGAGATGTACCATTCTTGTGCACCTTTGGAGCACCTCTCAGTCGGGATGTTTCCGTGCCAACTGGTTTCAGTTGTCTATACTGAGTTTCAAATATGTGTTCATGTAACAACATTATCTGAAGTTGTCTTGCAACGTGCTTTTCCAACAGTATGTTGTTTTCTGCTGTTTGGTCCACTTTGAAATTTCTCTGGTCTTCCAAAATAGTGTTCATTTTCCTTAAATACTCATCCTTGGTCATGACGACTACACCAGAGCCTTTATCCGGTTTAAGGGGTACTAGATGTTGCATGTCTCTTAGTTCCTTCATGGCCCAATAATGTTCCTGCTTTAGACAGCAGTGTTGGCGAATGGGCGCCGACAAAAACTGGTTTTAGATATCAACCAATTTTGCACGGAACCAACCTGTCTCATCAGCGGATGTAGGCGACAGTTCCTTCAACCAGTCGTACATGCATTCAAATTGAACTTGTGTGTTCAACTTGTTAACATTTTTGGGCGGTATTTTGAACTCTCTTAACGATTGTAGGTGTTGCTTGGTAATAGCACACTGGTCGTTGATCAGAGTCATGATACACCCATGAGTTATATCCGTAAATTTAGTTTTTAACCAGCCTGGGTTGCCAGTAATAGTTGGTCGGAAATCACATAAGTGATCGATAAGATTCCCAAATTAAACTTCAATGCAAATACGATTAGGTTTCCGAGATGGTATTTTATAATCAAGACCTGGGACCAACGCCTCTAATTGCAATAGGTTCAATTGTACTGAGAAACAGTTCATTACGTAATTACTGGGATCTATTGGAATTGGTTCTTCAGTATGCTTCGTACGTGATTTCCGCAAGCGATTAATGTAAGTCCTCTTCGCACGGTCGATGACTGTCTTACAGAATAGTGTGAACACGATACAGCTACACAATGTCAAGTTTTCGACGACAATGCGTTTCACGCAGCTGAACGATCTGCACCACACTGTCTTACTGTTGTAAACGAAATAGTAAGTAGTGCACAACATCCATACTAAATTTATCCGAAGTGTTTGAGATTCGTGGTCACTATGTTTTTTGACTGATAGACTAAGGATAACACAAGGTTACTCAACGTTTCAACCACCTCGGATACCCACTATCAGAATGATGTAACTGAAATCACGTTCAGAATGCTTCAGTGAACAGATTGTTTTCATTAAATTCTATATGCAATTAAATTTCACTTTCAAAAGTCATCGATCATCAACTGAGGTAAGGAAGCAATAATCGAATAGATGACTAACACTATTTCGCTGTGGTTATGAACACAAACGAAGTAATTCCTCGTTAGTCAATTTTAATCTGGGTGGGATAGTGGGAAGGAACCAATTTGTTTCACAAGGTGGGCGGTCATGTTTAATCACAAAAACCCCTGGAGTTGAATGAAGTGTTCCTGAATACAAGAATTCGGGTGGTGTAGTCGGATTGCGACCGTTTTAGCTACCAACAAGATGCAGCATTTGACCGTTCTCAACAAGGTGGCAGGAACCTAGTAGACAATGCAAAACGCTCTTTCTGTATCTGTGTTTCGATCAAAATCGATGGAGTCAATCAAGAAAAACCAATGGTTTTCGATTTTGCAGAGCGGAGCCAAACAATATAGAATTTGCCAATTCTTCCAGATAACTGGCTAGTAGTGCGACCTTTTGCACCAAAAAGCCGTTTAGTGAAGCACTATCTTTATTGTCGAGCTCAGACATTCCTACATCACGCGCTTGCTCGCGTTTGTGAACCAGAGTCCCAGTCTCTAACACAGCGGTGGTTTCCATTCAGACGTTATGTGCACATCTGTCTGGTTTATGTAAGTGATTGACGTCTTCTGTCGTCACTTTCGCCCCTTCTTCAAGGAACTGGCTACGACTGGATCAGGTTACTAAGTGTGCACTGTTGATCCATTGCTCGCAAGAATCCTGGGTGGTTTAGATGCTCATATTCATGCGGTTCATGATGATAAGTGGTCCGTTCCATCGCCTTTATATTTCCCTGCGCCGGGACGGGATGTTTCTGATCGGCCGTAGTCCCTTACTCTCACTTGGTCTCCGATCTTGAACGGGCACCCTTTATGTGTTTTGTGCTCCACGTTATATCTTTGATCATTTCGGCGCTGTGTGTCTGTTATCCGTTCAAACTTACCAGGTGTCGTAATTCTCGGGGTTATACTTGTCCTTCTCTGTCTCTGGACACACAAACGTCCAAGAGAATCCTTGGCTCCCTCTCGTATATCGGCTCAAATGGTGAACTCTCATTTGTTGCATGCTTCATCCTGTGGCATCCAAACTATACGTCTGGTAGTAATTTTTCACAGTTATTACCCCCACTGTCCAGCCATTCCTTCATCGTATGATTGAACCGTTCATTCAGCTCGTTCGTTTTTGGATGGTATGGCGATATTCTCAGGTGTTGGATCCCAAGTTCTTTAACATCTGAAGTTGCTGCCTTTCAAAGCCAGGACCCTGGCCCTTGATTCCTCTGTGTGATACTCCAAAACGACCCGGGACATTGTTGACAAAGATGTGTGCAACCGTTCTGATCGTTTGATCTGCCATTGAAATGGCCTCCACCTATCGTGCGAAATGACCAATCATTATACTGAGGATGAAATAAGAATGTCTGTCTCATGTATGTGCGGCTTGCTGTGCTGCGATGGATTGCACCGGCACTGTCGTCGTCACTGTTAACAGCTGGAGCACGCTCGAATGAAACCGATCACACCTTCCAGCCAAAATACCCTCTGTCATGGTAGTTTGAACGCTCTTTCTCGCCTCATGTGAACGCCTGCGTGTGCCAGCCGAACCACGTTTTCCCTCTGGTGCACTGGAATAAATGGCAATCCTGGAGGTCGCAACCCGTTCTGCACCCCAACATCCACAACGCGTTGGCCGTTCTTCAGATTTAATCGATCGCAGAAATGTAACAGTTCATCCACCCCCAAAGTTAACGTCTTCAGCTTGGTCCCACTAATAAATGCCCACAAATTTTACTTGATTGATGGTCTCGCTGCTGAGTGACCGATATCTTTTTTGTCAAAAATAAGCACTGCGTTCACCGATATGGTTTCAGTTAGCAGCTTGCTTTCTTGTATTGGTTACGATAGTGCGTCGGGTATCTCAGTGTTTCTGCCATCAACAGGTTTGATGGCAAAGTTGAACTCTTGTCATCGAAGTGCACAGCACACCAGTCGTCCGCGTAGATCCTTCGTCGTCTTCAGCTAAATCAGCGGCTTGTGGTCCGTCTCAACATGGAAGGTGGTCGCTATCAGGTAGATTCTCCAGATGGTGACTAAGGATTCTTTTTCTGTGGCTGAATAATTTATCTCCGTTTCTGTCAGTACTCGACTGGCGTACTCAGTTGTCTCCGACCTTTGTGAAAGAACTGCACTGATTCCGCTATCATTTGCATTCTCTAGTATAATGTGTGGTTGAATCAGTTTGGAGATCGTCAGGCGTCGTCAGATGTTGTTGAGTTGGTTGAACGCCACCTTCAAGTCTTTAGTTCAAACAAATTTCCTGTCCTTCCTCAACAGTTGGAAGAGTGGATATGGTCTCTGGGAGAGCCCCGGCGTAAATTTTGAATCGTAACCAACCATTCCGAAAAAAGATGTAGGCTGACGCTTTGAGTTTCTTGTTGAGAGATTTTTGATGATTGTCAACTTCTCTGGCAGTGGTTGGATTTTCTCACTACCGTTGGTGTATCCCGAACAGAAAGTTGTATCGCGTCCAGGCCGGCTGTGTCGGTTCGTTTTAACACTGCTCGCAGTCATTTCGCATGTTGCGACACCGCATTGGAGTGCATAACGAGGTCGTCTTCGTATGCGGTTACTCTTTCCCGATCCTCCAGGATGCGAAGTAAGAGACATCTGAAGGTAGCTGAAGCGTTGCACAAGCCGAATGCACTTTGAGGAATCCGTAGTACTGCTCGTTCATAAGAAAGGCGGTTTACGCTCTGTTCCCCTGTGCCATTGGTAATTTTCAGTTACCAGAAACCAAGTTTGCGAGGGATATTGTTATGGCTTCGTGAAGATTTGCAAAAATCTTTCCCAATTTAGACATTGGGAACGCGTCTTCTACTGTCACTCGGTTCAACTGTCTGAAATCAACTCAAAGTCGGCAGGTTCCATTGGATGTCTTAATCAGCAGGACATGTGACAAAAATGGGCCGCCTCCTGGTTGGATTATTTCATTCTCCACCATCTCCCTTAGCTGCCTATCCCATTCTGGAATCAACCTGAACAGTATCTTCCGATATATTAGTTTGAATTCTGCATTCAGCTTTAGGTCTATCAAATGTTCCATCCATGTATAGAATCAGCACTCGCCATCCGCATTAGTGACTAGATGTGCACCCTCGACGCACTGCATGGTGGTTCGAAACGAGCAGTCCAGTGAAAATTCAGTAGCGACCCTGCCCACTCGACCTTGCTCCATCGTCTCCTGACGATAGAATTTCGCAGCATCATAAGCAGCACACCGATTGCTCCTCTTCAGGTCTTCCTTTGCCTTCAGTCGACGTAACAGACCGGCACCAATCATCGTCTCTTTTACGTTGTCAGTTGCTTACTTCGTGTGGAGTAGCCTGACACAAACTATCTGGATTTAAACGTTCCCAGCCCCCAATACCTTTACCACCGTCCTTCTGACTGCGACTGCATCCCAGGTACGGACTTACTTGGCAATCCTTGTACTTTGCATGCAGTTGAAGTCTCCGCCCACGTGTCTACTACCGCGAGCTTTTGTTCTGTCTCATTCAACTGTTGTACCCGTGGAACGCTCACATGACAACCCAGGAACGCGGAAAAACAAGAAGTTAAATGCTTGTTGAGTGAATGGCGGACAAAATACCGCATCCCGTTACAAGCAAAGCAACAAATACGGCGTGATTCTCCACGTGCCCGTCTAACTTGTCGTTTTCTTAGGTCCACATTTGTTCTCAAACTTTCCACATTTTTCAAAGCGCACTGACATCTACCCGTTCGACTTGCGTCCATACGGGTAGACGATGCACAATTCCGAGCAGCCGTCTGATCTATGTGATTCCACAAGACTCAGACATTCAAACACCCTCCTGCAATTTCAGCGGAAAGCCACGGACAAATTGTCCCCTCATCAATCTGTCCTTTGTTTTGACATCCGCTTCCGGCGGATCCAAAGTCAACTGCCGTAACACTTGTTGATAGTAAAACAGGGTTTCTTGTGTGTCGCAAAAACCGACGCCATAGAAACCATAAACTGGCCGCTGTCCATCCTGTTTTTCTAATTCCTGATTCACTACCATCCCTGTTTCTTGATAAGTTGTGACTTTTGTCTGCTTACTCAGGACATAGCTTTTGCTAGTTCGATGTTCCTTTTAGTCTGTTGCACGCCGCAACTACTTCAAACCCCTACAACGAATCTTCCAAGTGTCCATTCGCGAGTGAGACGAGCCACGGCAGCCTTATCGGGTTGTATTCACGGCATGGCACCAGTGCAACAAGTAATAGTTCAATGAAGCTAGTCTTTATTACTAGTGAGTAATCGGGGATTTTGTTTATCTCAAGTTGAACATCACCCACAATTGATCACAGCTGTCGCATTCCCATAGACTTCCCAGTCGGGCTCCTTTCTAAAAGAAGCATTAGACTCGAGTTTCGCTCTTATTAGAACTCGTCAGGGTTGTCTCATGAACAGCATGGCGGGAGTTTTAGTCCCGGCAGTGGCGAGGATATGCACTACTGACGAGCTCTAATAAGAGCGAAAGTCGAGTCTAGTGCTTCCGCTTTTCGAAAGGGGCCGACTGGAAATTCTATAGGAAGGCGACAGCTGTGATCAATTGTGGATGATGTTCAGCTTGAAAATAATCTTTATTGTCCAACTCTGACGCCCTCACGCCATTCGCGCGCTCGCGTTTATGCACCAGACATCCAGGCTACAGCATAACGGCGGTTACCACTCGCACGTTGTTCGCACTTCTTCCCGGCTGACAATTTCTATCGTGGGTTTTTTTGTTTGCCACTTCTCGACCGTCGGTTTGATTTCGTTGAGTGATGACTCGTCCGGTCGCCCGAATAGTCTGCAATCCGCTCTTTTTGAAATTTTGCATAACACTTACCGCCGTACTGAGATATTCCACCTAGAGTTGGAATAATGACGTCCCCAATTTGATCATCCATCAAACTATGCAAGCTGAACCACAGAAACCGTTGAATGAGTCGAACGAGAAAGGGTCAGCATTACTTGTCATGTTTTCTTTCGGCTTCAGTAGCACCGCCTTTCTTGAATGAAATATGACAGTATAACTTGCTGTATAAGTGATCCAGTTAATGACAACAGTTATTTACTTTTCCTTCTAAAGACAAAGCCAAGTAGAGGTCTTTCTTATCGACCGTGTCAACTTAGGGTCACGGTTTTCCCTCTCGCATGTTGATTTTGGTGAACTTGCTGGGACAAGCATAAAGTACTAAGAACCTCCAGCACATTCATTGATTCCCCTTCTGTTGTGTTCATTATACAAATGCTCTTTACTCCGTTCGTCCTACAACGTACCAGGCCACGTTTGAGAATAACAGACACATAGGTGTCTGTTCGCTGAAACCTTGATTTTCATGATTCCTACGGGGGTTTTCAGTTTATAGATTGGAAATCACGCAAAGTTACGCAACGTTTCAGCCGCCTAAGATGCTTATTTTTAGAGTGGTTTAGTGGGCATCACATTAACAAAAAGGTCACCTGAGGTCCGCTGTGGTCAGACTAGTGTGAGACTTATGTTGATTAGCGTAATATTTCGCGAACAGAAAACCCAGGCAAACGATAGTAGTTCACTGTGTAAGAGGTAGAATGTTCACGTGCTGTAGAGAAGAGTACGAGAGTTATACAAAGAAATGATGAGTTGGAAGCGGTATTCACTACTATCTATTTGAACACACAACTTCTTGGGAAAAGTTTATTCAGCAGCACATGCAAAACAGAGGCGCGACAATATGAAATGAAATGTGCGCACAGGTCAGAAAAACCAGTATCTTACATCCGTCCATTGGTCTCTCCCGCTGTTGTTTTTTCTGCCTGATCTGAATAGGTAGCCGCCGCGGAACCTGGAGGGAAGAAGACATAATTTGTTAGGTGTGCAGCTTCATTGACGTCGCTACTGTCATCTGAGGAGAGTGTGTTCGGCGCCTGCTGACTGAAGCATGTAGAAGTTTGGCACAAAGAGTTGGCTGCAAATGAATAGACGCTTCATTAAGACTAGCGTTCATCTAAAGTGACATGACAATGAGGTTAGTCTGGTTTTGACATTCCTCTTTTTAGTGTTTTCGATTTATGTGTACATGACTCAAATATACAAACAGAACAACCAGGTTATTGATGTGCCTGCGTCAGCAAGCACTTTGTAATTTAGGATCTGAAAAAGTAACACTGTGTGAACATCTTAAGTGCATGTGACAAAAATTGGCAACAATAAATTCCAGTTATATATCCTGGTCGTTATTGGAGAGGGTTGACTGGTTGACCTATTGTAACATGCAAGCCTGCCGTCTTTACTCTGGTTGTCCGTTAAACTTACGGACCAACTTTGAAGCAACGTGGAGACACCGGGGGACAGCTTTCTTCCGAAGCAGGAGTTCCAACAACAGTCCTGTAGAAGGAAACAAAAAGAAACAAGAATGAGCCGAAGACCCAGTAAGCCATGCACACGACTTACACAAACAAAAACTAAGACGGCGTCGACAACACAGCAGCACACCCTGTTGCACAGCTAAAATTCAACCAGTGAACGCTTGCTGGTTTCGGGTGCACTTTACACTAGGATTAAAATCGATATGCGTTGTCTGGGTCAAATTGATCACGTTTGCCCTAACGACAAACAGTTTTAAGTTGCTTGGTCGAAAGAGAGAGTGAGAGAGAGAAGATAAGGTTTCACGATGTTTTGACGTAGGTGAATGTGAATCATCTATTCTGGTTGAATTAGCACCAGTTGGTGATAACGGTTAAAATGTACTGTTACAGTGTCACGCTGAGAGTTGTACAATATCAAAAAGTTTCTACTTTAATTCACGGATAGCCTCTGTCTCATGACATCCGCTGGCATATCAATTCAGTTTTTTGAAACCTTTGTAAGATCACTCTAGAGTTGTTTGTTAGTCCTTTCCGACCGTCTGTCCCACGTGTTTTTCGGTACATCAAGCTAGATCCCTGTACATGACTAGGCTGACAAAGTTGCTTCCATACCAGTAGAGTCACTCATCAGTTTTAATCATTCTTGCGAAATCTATGGTCTGGGTGTTCATCCCTTTCATTCTTCCAGTAGAAATTTGATGGCCCTCCAATGAGTTTTTGCGACAGTCTGAATTTTTCATTGCGACCATGTTGATGTAAGGCCAAATGTTGAACTGGTAGCTATCTTTTCTTTCAAACCTGCAAAACGGAGCAAGGGAGTGAAGTATGCTAGCCAGCTGACTGGTGTAATAAAGCATTACTTGTAATGCCCAAATGTTGTGAACCACGCATAAAACCTGATGCGTAGAATGGCATGACCAAGGGTCTGGTGGCAGCAACCAAGTCCAGTAGCTTGAGCAAGTTGAATGAACTTCAGTAAGAGACACATTTTCAGGCCGGTTAATGGTATGCGTGACAAATGTATGCAAATGCGTTCCGCGTTGTAGGTTCACTACATTGCATGTGTGACCTTAAAGAAACAGAGGTCATCTGTTTTTAACATATTGATCGTTCATGACTAATTGTGCCCGACTATATAGTTCTTGCTAGTTTGATTAGACTATGGATAATGATGTTGCTTCAAGTCACTTCAGGTCGTAGTCAGGTCAGGCTTTCCCCTGGTCATTCAAAAATTGGTATTCACAATTATCACAAGCTAAATTTCAGCGAGGTAACTGATACTGCTTTCAGTTGGTGACTTGACAGAAACTCAACGTTACGAGCAGGTTGTACTACTCAACATTTCAGGTCATTCGGGGAGCCTTCTACAGTAATGCAAATAACGTTGATTTTTTTTAAAAAAGGCGATATCCTGTTGAGAAATACTTCTTCAGTAAAATGTCCAGAAGTTATAAAGTAGAAGAACACTTTTGCAAAAATACCTTCCTAGCAGACGGAACTGCAATAACATATTGGACCACCGAAGTAATATGGCGGAGTAAGTAGATATGAAAAAGGCCAGCTTGATATATAATGGTATATACTTATATGCAATAGATAACAGGCGTATGTAGGAAAATTGTTTGTAAGTCACCTTCAACCAGTCAGTTGTCTATAAACAGTCTGATTACAAAGTACACTTTTGAATACAAAGAGGCTCGATAAACTTTAGTGATCGTTTTATTTCTCTACGAAGGACCTGCAAGTAAAAACGTCAGCGACGCAAACAAAAAAGCAAGCTACACACGGCAGAACAGTCTGCAACCAGGTCGCACACCATGAAAAAGCACGGACACTGTTATATATCAAACGTCCAGCAAAACCTTGCTAAATACAGAAAACGCATGTTGAGGCCACACTATATCTGAAGTAGTCAAAATGTTCATGTACAGTATGCAACTACAGCGGGATAACAGGACTTTGCTTACTTGAAGTTTGGGAAAACTTAAAAATATTCTGTTGGTCGAATACTATTAAACAGTCAAATCAGTACAATTAGATTTTTGTTAGAATCGTGATGAACTCCAATGAAAGCAACACGTGAACCAGCTCAAAAGTTTGGCGGGCTTCTTGAGACTGTAGAGTTAGACGGTTTAACCACATGAGGTTAGCAATGCTATATTCCGGGTAGAGTTCAGCAGTAATAGATATCCTTGCGTGGTCAGGAGTTGAGTTTCAGTCATGCTTTTATGCTGTAATCGTTGTGATCATTAGTCAGTGCTTTCATATGAAGCACGACAGAAGTAACGTATGTAAACGCTCAGCCACATTCGCTTTTAAGTCATGCTCAGATTACCTGGCAAAATAACTCTTCCGTTGCTATCATTTGGTGACCACTAAATTAGGAATTTTCACCATGAGGTTACTAGTGATAAGTGTTAACATTAATTTGAAACGGGCTTTATGGGAAGTCCGTGTAAGTACAAAATGTGTCATCAGTTGAGAGCGATGTTCAACTTGTACCAACTCAATCTCCTGCTACTCAACAGTGATTAAGGGTTCAGACGTTCTTGTATTAAATCATCCTTTTCAAACGAGCGTCTAGTATAAGCAATTTATGTCTTGAACACACTTGTGTATTTTTTAAACGTCTTCGTTTAACTTTTTAGCCAACCTTGTCTAATAGCGAAATACGAGACAAAATGTCATTGGCAAATTATCAATTCATGAATCTGTTTATAATAGCGGCAACCTATATCCTTCATGATGCCTCATGTCTTTTCACCAAACTACCCGTTCTAACAACTAAGTCATGCATCGCACAATCGAACCTTCTGATATTAATTTAAAAAGAAAGATCGACATTAACAGTCATACGTTTACCACTCAAATAAACATGTAGTCGGCTTGCACCTTATATAGAGAGGCGCTGAAGACTTAATGGCTAAATATGGCGATAACTACGTAGTGCAATTTAAACAACAGAAGGGAGGCAACTCACGAATCTACGCAGCATCTCGTAATACTTATCAACTAGTCAGGTTTAGTGACTGACTATTTCCCTGAACTAAATCTTGCAAAGGGTACCGTTAATGTTTGGCCCTCTGCCACAGATGCACATTTATCGCCTTCGTCCTTGAGCTGACTCCTTAGTCAGACATAACAGGGTAGGCTCGAACAAACTGGGTCATTTTTGTTTTACGATCCGAAATTCCGACTTGAGCTTTCGACAGTGTTAAATGTATTTTTCAGGATATCTCCTGTATCGTTTAGCACATCAGTCCCGTCGCCACTGGTCATAACGATCAGACCGATAAATTCACCAGCTTGATGTGTGTGCTGTGTAAACTGGTTAACGCTGCTAACAGCGTTAAGGTGTCTTCTGTTTACCTCCTGAACAAGTCCCGTCACGTTTGTGATATTTCCCGTACTTCTCAATGTAGGCATACTGGCCACCGAAAAAACTATGTTCAAACCCCATTTTACCTGGTAACGAACTGTCAACTCAGAACGGGAACTTCGTATTCATTTAATAAAAGAAATTTAATTGAGACTAAAGATTTGCAGAATATATACAACCTCATTTACTTGTGGTCGTTTTATTTTTAATTCACAGCATCGTTCTATGTCTCCAACCAAAAAATCCTCACAATCGACACAAGGAAAGGGGTCGGTAAGTACCAGTCTGTATTTTTTACCCTTCACTTACCTGCAGTGGTATATTCACACACATAAAGAGTGAACAGCCGTCATCTCAAAATACTCTTTACAGGCTGGTGAAACCCAAAGGATGCTGGTCAACATATATCCTTAAAGACGGAGCACCAACTTTCGTCTTATCCAGTATCCTGAGCATATCATTGTCTGGATACAGTCACGTCTTTGGATTCAAAATACGGTTAGGTCGGATAACCAGTCAGTAGATGTAGGAATCGCAGAACCTCCAGTGTTGCATATAGCACCTGTCGAGTTCACTATACAGTGGAACCCTACCTGTATGATTAGTGAATATGTCATTGCTGAATCACTATATCGCATTACACAACCACTGGTGATCTGTTCGAATAACACTCGACGGTATAAACACTCACTTGATGCGTGGACTACGGAACCCGCAAGATAACAATCAAAACGTCTTTCCTCGGCCAGTTACTTTGTACTGTTCATTAATTTGACATAGTCCTAAAGGGTTGCTTGTGAACCACAACTTTACCACAGCCAAACACGTACTGAACTATAGTTTATGCTCATGGTAACCTTGTGACTGGACATCTAGACATCGATTTTTCTCAGGATAATGCTGTATGTTAGTTAACCACGTTTGATGTAAACCCACCAGATATCTACATCTTCTACTGTCAGGAGGACCAGAATCCCGTAACAAATATTGATGTTTGCTTACAGACAGGGTCATGTATTCAATTGCTAGTATTCGCCACCGGATTCTAAATCACGTGACAAACCAACTTACATATATCGGATTCCAGATTAAACGAAATCCATGATAACGTTCTGATATATGTTACACATTACTTGCTCTTCAGTGGATGTCTCAAATCGCGGATAATTCAACTTGTATAATTCATAGATATTAAACTATGAAATAAAGTTTACAAAAAGTTGTTTACGTGAAGTTTATCGTTACTGAAATGCACAACCATCCTTCTTCGTCCAACAATCAAACAGTTTTCACACAAGAAAACGTTGGTGAGTTTGTAACGAACGGCGATTTTTGAATATACTTCCCAGAGTCTGTCTGATCACAGATATACTCAAAATTACAACTTATTTTCTTGTACATATAAGTATACATACTGCTCAGACAAGTTGGTCATACAGTTGCCAGGTTCTTTGTTAGTAGTATGACTACATAATCGTAGGATGTGTACTGAGAATAAAGTCGTATCACTATGCCAATTTTTTCTCCACAGAGTTTGATGGCCGATGGACTGACAGCACGTTTATGGGACGGGAACACGGTGTTGCTGAAACCTTCAGGAAACCAGACACTCGGGTTAGTCGGCATTTTTAACCGTTTTATTTGTAGTAATGCTTGTGCCAGCGTTGTTAGTCAAACTTCGTGTGACTCAAGGCGAATATATTACTTCTGTAGTCATGCAGTCAGAGTCCAACAGATCCCGGCGACGTCGATCATCAATAAGTTACGAATACAATAAATTACACATAACAGCAACCGCGTTCAGACAGTCCTGTATGTCGTCAGCTGAGAATGGACACTTTAGAGCTAATTTGCAAAATCCTCATCAGACCTACAATATAAAATCTTGGCAAATACTGACCAATGTTTTCAGCAGTCTGTCTTCAAAAAGAATTTACATATGATAATGTTTGCTGATAAGACTGCTCACAAACGCTATAACTTTAGTGAATATGCCTTTCAGGCAAGCGATGACATACGTTGTTCTTCAACGCTTGTTCGGATGCCAGGGATTTACCTTAGCTAAGGTGCTCAAGTAAACTGCGTTTATGTGCACAACGTCCAAGTACTGTAGTTACTACAAATGTAAGTTAATGGCCTAAGTAGCCGGATATCACTCTCTCCACTAGTTGTCTAACATCTATATTCACTGCTACCTATCTAAATCTCCATTATCAGGAAATGTTATTATGTGTATAAAGATTTGTTCTACAGTTGTCTGATGTAGGTGTGTTGCAAACAATATTCAACCTTCGCCAAGTCGGAATCTTAAAGGATTGATAGTGGATATTTTTTATGATTTGCCGGCTGCATCTCGGGTGATAAAAATACATCATGATTCAACTCTATGTAGAAATAACTGCTTAGAGTGAGAGGGATAGATTTTCCCCGAAAAAATGTCCATTAACTGTTTTCCACTATTCGGCTAGTCTACAAGACTAGTGTCAGTACTCGTGGTACCTAGTGATGCAGAACGCCGCCAAGTCCTCGTTTATTTCGAATACAGCACTGTTGACAAAGATGGCCAGAGATGACTGAAGGGCAGATTGTTAGAAACTGTTGATGAATTTGGATTGCTCGCAATCCCTCAATAACAAGTATCAATCGACATTTTGCGAACTGAATTTTGATCTTAGAAAACACTGCAAATACTCATACCACAGAAGTGGTTGAACAACTGTGTGAAATTTTTTAAAGATAGCCTATCTATTTCGCTACGGATCATACGACTGACAGTTTCGAAGTTCAACAGGAAACGTGAGACTAATCTGATCAAATTCTGTAGACAGTGTAACAGTTGCTCAGTATTTGTGTATGGCACACGGTTCGATATTTAGCTAACAGTTTTGTTGTCTTCATTGCCCCATTACCGTGTTCACCGGTTTAGTAACCTGTATAGTGTTTTTATCCATCAATTGCTGCTTCGTGAAATCGCCCAACCGTAGAATACCAGAGTCGAGCTCATGTGTAACCAATACATCTTGCATACATGTAATCTTCGGAGGTATGTCTGAGTGAACATACTGGATTAGAGTCATGTGAATTCGATTAACGTTACGGTCTACCGTTAATGACCACAGCGTTAGCCGGTCTTTCTTATTAGCTGTACTGAACAAGTGAACAGCTAGAATAGACTAGTATTTTGTTTGTTAACTTCAGGCGTCCGCCGGACGAGAATGTCCAAAAGTGATTGAATAACCACTTAAATATCAGTTAACATCGTAAAGCCTGTTCGCTTGATGGCTTAATTGCCTACCGCGTTTTATCAGACAGTAAGCTGTATAATTCTGCATACTGTAAGCAGTTGGTTTAGGGTACAAACCAGGTTAATTTGCTGGATTACCTTTCTTGGCATAGGTGAAATTTGGGAACAAATAATTCGATAGATGGCTAAAACCCGGAGTCATACTGCGAGATACTTGTTTGTAGGCGTCTTAGTTGCTCACATACATTCCAGAGGGCAACGGCTTAAAAATAACTACTGACATGAACACTGTAATTGTTTTCCGAATGCTTCTAAAATACGCGTTTATGAACCGGAGTTCCAACCTCCAGCGCAATCAGGTTTCTACTCAAAAGTCATATGCGCTTCCGCCTGGTTCTCCGAGTTTGTCTAACGTTATCTATCTATCTGTCTATCTATTTATCTATCTATCTATCTATCTATCTATCTATCTATCTATCTATCTATCTATCTATCTATCTATCATTTATCGCTCGTTAGTCGGATTTCGTTCAGTGATGACTTGTTCGGTATGTTGTATTGTCTTCGATTCAACCACTGTGGGCTTTGATCATATCTTACTATCATGTTGAGTTACTTCGTTGTGTATTGGAATGGTCGCCAGCCCAACCTGATCACCCATCGCATCCGTCACAGTGCTGGACATACTGAATAAATCCGAGGGCACCCAAGGGCTCCGTAGTGAGCATTCGAAGGACTCGCGTCCACTTACGATCGGTCACGTAACTTTCATCATTACAATGTCAGTGATTCGGACACAATTTAAACACAAACCCGCGGATTGTGAACTTAGTCTAGTCTAGATGGAGTGTGAGTCACGGAGCATCTTGTGATGGTGGTGTTGTCAACTGAAATGATTAAAATAGCGATTCAATCAGTGTTGGCAGATTTCAGTTTGAATAGATCCTGTGGCCAAACGGCACAGCCGGTTGTAATTAAATTTGGATGGGTCTTTGGGGGGCAGTAAATAGAAAAGTTGAAAATACTGATGAGTTTGAATGTATAAACAGTGTTCTCTTAGGTTTCAAGTTCAGAAGTCATAGTAACCATTCGGACATGTTAGTAGTGAGTAAATTATGTGTGAAAAAATCTTCAACAAGATGATGGATGTTTTAGTGTCCAATACCTTCAGCGATAGATAAGTTGGTGCACTTCGACACATTACTTTGAAAAACGATAATTCGATGGGCTGGAGAAAACAGTGAACTCAGATTAAGCAAGACCAGTCAGTCAGTTCTACGGCACTGGTCAACTTAAGCGGTTTTTAAATGAGACCCAATTGTGAAAAGTCAGGGCTTCGGCTGAATTCGAACCATCGACAGAAACACCATGTCTCAGCGCGGCAAGCGCTCCATCAGCTGAACTACGAGGCCACGCCAGAAGCTCGGAAACTTCACATTTGGACTCGGTTACCCACCCGTCCCTCTGTCTCATATGGAATCAATCGAATGATCCAGGGGATTGACTGCCCCGGCAGGATTTCTCAGTTGGTAAATCGATTACCGCGTTGAAACATGGTGTTTCTGTCGCTGGTTCGAATCCAGCCGAAGCCCTGGCTTCTCACAATTGGGTCTTATCTAAAATCATAAACCTGTCAAACTACTTAAGCGATCTTCACAATTATGTGAGGTTTCCTCCAAAGAACTATGAAAAACACGTTTGGTGCGTTTGGTGCTGTTGTTCTTCAGTAAACATAACAGGCAGCCATTTGCGGAACAGTAAAACGCAAGTATATTCAACCGAATACAAGACAATAATACCACCGACAGGCACAAATTCTATAAAAGTAAACGGTTAAATGTTCTTGTGGATGACTCTCTGGACCGAGAAATTCACTGCTGGCAGACATCACAAAATCCTGCTGCACACCGGAAAAACGACTTAGTATTTACCTACCCTAGCCAACGAGACTCACAGCATTGGACACTGGTAACCATAACCTGTACTACCGGCACAACTAAATCTGAGTAAACAGCTAATTTACTGAGTTGTTAAAAAGTAGCCTATAAAAATTAAATGTTAGTCAGGACTGGTAAATTTTCAGTAGGAGGTTATGTAGTTGTAAGATTTGGTTGGGAGAAGCTAAAAGCCTACACACCATAGAACAGATCGCCTCGTAAACGGTTCTGCATTCTACTATTCAGGGCGCCAAAGATGCAATAGTTGTGTAACGACTGAATTGGACAATTAAGCAACAAACTGGTAATATTGGAAACAAGTTCCGCCATGTGTGTCGTGCAGACTCCTTTCAGTGAGTCACTACAACTTGCAGGACAATAGCATAGAACCTCACTGAATAAAGGTGAGCAGATAACTCAAAGTGAATTGCTAGACTGGGTTTCTACTGCAAAAAACGCGTTCGCCGCATCCAACCCTAAATAGAAACATCCGCTGCTACGGAATTTGTAACCACACATCATGTCTGACCTCAGCAGTCTCAGTTAAGTTTTTCGAACAACTCTCAATAATATTCTAATCATTAATATCTTATGATAAGAAGCGTCAGGCTGATATTCATGCAAGTAGTGTCAGTAGGATCAATGTCCACGACTCACTCGTATGTTTGATATACGTATATATTTCTTCGGTGGTTACTTTTCAACCCGTGTGTCACATAAGAAGTGGATCTCAAAATGTGACTTGATAGTACTTACAGGTGCTCGCAGGTGTATCATTCTTATAAATTTTCCAACAGGTCCCTTTTGAATAAAAGCATTAGGCTCGAGCTCCCCTCTCGTTAGAACTCGTCAGTAATACATATTCTTGCCAAGGCCAGGATTAGAACTCCGGTGCTACTTTCGTGAGGTAATCGTGTTGATCGTGTTGTCGCGTCTAGTGCTCCTTTTTAAGAGGAGCTGATTGGAAAATATGTGATGTTCAAGTTAAGCTAACCAATATCCTCTTCTTTTAACCAGTGTTCACACCTTCAAGTTGGTCCAGTCACAAATATGTAGGTGCCTTCAACTGTGTCTGTCGTTTTTTCACTGGTCCTTGCTCAACCTTAGTTCGTATTAAGTTTACAATGTGCGCGCGAAAAATGGTCTTAAAAGTGAATTGATAACTTTAATGCCATGTTTATTAAGGACGCTTTGGTGTGTATCCTGAGTATTCATCTTTCGATATGCATAACTCACTTTCATGGCTTGACTTAACTATGATGATAAGATGCCAATGTTCGTTTACTACATCACCAGTATTGAGGTCACGTGACACAACACGCCAGCGTGGCTCATGAATGCATCAAAATCCAGGGTCTTAATTTATTCACTCGGGCTATGCTGACACCTTGCCACCACACTCTTGAAAATGATACTGTGTCTACCAGTAGTCCGCCTCTACAACAGGTGATTCATTTACTTCACCGTAACCATGGTTATGCAGGATTTACTTCGGGACACCGCGTGAGGCTCATGTGACAGGGTGTTCCCAACTCTACACCGAACTGCTATGTTGGTAATCATGGAGGCTCTAATCCATAATGCACAACGAACCTAGGGCAGCAGCCTATTGTAGACAAAACATTCTTATGAAGATTACTGTCTGACAGGAGAACAATGATTAATCTCAGCAGTAATTGTTTGTCGTGTTCCGATGGAAAGCCAACTTTTGCTGGTAGTGTAGATTAACAGTAATTCACTTTTTTCAAGATTGCACTTACAAAATAACAGGATTACGCAATACTTTGTTTTCCGACGGATTGACTATCCAACAGGGCTGGACAGATAGCCTAGCATTTAGAATACTATTGTGCAAGGTGAATCAACGGAATGCCAGCAGGCAGGTTTCCATTTTGAGATCTGCCAATCAGCTTACAATGAAAAACGAATGTTTCCTCAGCTGTCGTCACATACGTCCATAACAATCAAACCCGTGTACGTGATGCAAGAACGTTTTCAATGTTAATTTTCTGAATTTGAGTTATAAGATATACTGCTTTTCATTGTTACATCAGTATCCGAAGTCAAGTAGCGTGTATGGCGAAGTAAATTTAGAGGATATGAACATTAGTGCTTCCACTTCAAAATCCTTCCTTGCAATCCAGTACCGTTCATTCTAATCTGTTCTTTTTAAAAATGTCCACTACAGCAGCCTATCGGACAAACGACTGCACTGTTCCACAAACGTTATACTCTCGTCATTTCTACAAATTTTCAAATTGCTTTTCACTGTCATTTGGCTTTATTCTTTACTTGCCTACACGAATATAGAGAGTTACTGCGACCATATATGAAAAACGTACATAAACCGATGGAGTGCGTGGACTCCATTACAGAACGCGTGCTGTCTTGGAACACACGGGCCAAAGATCTGAACAGGCGGGGTGTGAATATTCGTGGTGAGTTTTGCGGGAATTTGAGTTTTTGCACACTGAACACTTCTCAGTGTTGATCGTGCCTATTAGACTTACATGAGCGTAGAAAAGAAGTAGAATGGATTTTTCGATAGTAAGTTAATCCTTTCTAGAGGTTTTTACAATATAACTATCGATTTCAGCGTATGGTCAACATTCTTTAACCAACGGTTTGAGTTATTGCTGTTATTATTTACTATTCAGTAGGCTCAACCGAAACTAGAGTTCGGTCGTGTGTTAAACTTGTCTTTTTGTCTGACTGGCCAAAGTGTGCGCACCAGTAGGAGCGTGTCGCTACGACTTGAATGCAGCCCTGTCAAAGTGCTTTCGTGTCGACATGCTTGTCTGACTCTATACGATATAGATAACACTCGCTCTATGCTTCAGAATAAGAGTCAAGATCATGATCGGTAGCGAATGAATCACCTTCTCTGTGGTGACTTCTAGCTTGGAATAACGAGAAGTGACCAAGTAACCACACCGATGGTTAGTGACCAAGAAATGGTAAACAAGGTCTAAGTTATTACAAGAGAATATGAAGAGTTAAATTTCAGTCTTACTTCAAAACTCATCCGCAGTAAATGTTCTCGTGTGAACCCGGAGTGCAACTGCAAACGCATAGCCTGTAATGCAAATAAACTGGTCACATTCCGCTTGATTTGACAATAAGCGTAACCGATTTCTTACCTTGTTAAGTCAGACGTTGCAGTTTAATCACAAAAAATGACCTCATCATCCCAAGACGGCAAATCTTCCGTTGACCTAGAATGTTAACTTTGTTGCACAAACTTCGCATTCAAACCTAATTGAACCTGATGGGTATTTGATAATTTGAACACCACTCACGTGGCGGAATCCTTAACCGTAACGTTCTGATCAAGTTTAGTGAATTCCGTTTCATTGTTTGGCGTTCTCTGTTACTTTTCTCTCCAAATACCACGATTTTTTCCGTCAGTTACTAGTCTGTTTGATTAATTCTTACGGCTTTTAATCCATGTTTACCGTTTTCACTCTTTACCATAGTTTTGAGTCAGTAGTTAATGCTTCCACTACCGAACTTCAGTTTAATCTTCATGACCATGGTGTAAAAAATGGTGGTTACCGGTTGAAAAAATAGCAGAAAATAGTGTCATCACAATGGAGCTTTTGGTGGGACCAACTGTACTTCACAGGCACAATAAATCGGATTGCCACCTCTAGCCCAGAAGAGAATGGACAATGCTAAGTTTGAAATACTGAGTTTCCTTCAACCACTTCGTGAAGCAAAAAGACGACATTTATCTCGATATATTAACATTTCGTTTGTTTCCATCAGTTGCAAACATAAAACCTGCCAGTTATTTACATCAGACAGATGAGGAAAACACAGGGAACAGACAGGCTTAAAAAAAAAGGTATTACATAATCAAGACCATGTCAACCCGATAGGCTGCCTCAACCTAGACAGATGAGAGCAAACGAAATGTTAACGTCTTTTTTTCTGATCTGACGAAATGCCGATAAACTCCAACAGGCTAGTGACATGTGAATCTAGTACTGATTTCCCAGTGAACCGCTTTGAACGTATAATTGAATGCAACAACTGTGATCAGAAAACAAAAGTCGCATCTCACAAACGAGTAAAATTGATCGGAAGTTCTTGTAAGGTTGGTTACGTGAAACTGACTAATAATCTCAGAACAAGGAATTATGAAGCACATTTAAAAGCCAGGTAGGTTCTATCTTTCAGGCAATGAGAACACTAATCACAAATAAACTTAGTTAGACACCGATGTAATCCTGCCTATTGTGGGAAAAATCGAGTAGCGACTAGCACACTTGTGCGACAGTCGCAAGGGTAGGACGAAGACAGACGCATCTGTTTTGAGCCAGTAAGAGTGGACTTGAATTAAGTGCTTCCTTTGAAGTAGTCCATAACTGCAGTTTTAGAATGGGTCTTCGCAAGCTCACGTTCAAAGTGAGTTGTCTTCCTTCACGTCAGGGCTATTTAACCTGACTTTCAGTCGATGGAAACACATACATGGGTTATATGGCGAAAGTGAATTGGGTTACTAATTTTTACCCTTTGTATCAGCTGAAAGATCATCAGCAAGCTTGCAGAAGTGACTGGTAATCAGAAACTTAGGATGGACTGGCCCTAGAAAAAATCAACCGCATTGATCCATTGAAAGTTAATTACAAGTCATTGACTACCAAGTTAAAAATGGACTGCATGTCTTATGAGAGTTCATGAAGTGAACTACACTCGCGGCAACTTACCACTGGATAGGGGTCACCAAGATCGAGATCGTAAGATCATGCATGCAAGTGGTCTCAGCTGAGTTTCACTCGACAGCACCATGAATGTTCTAGCCGCTTCTATAAATATATTGGAACTTTCAAAACGAAGCACTAGACTAAAGCTCAGCTCTTGTTAGAACTCGTTGGTAGTGCATATCATTGCCACAGCCAAGAACAGAATTCCGGTCACGCATTTATGAGGCAACCGTGATAACCACTGCGTCATTAACCATACACGACTGAATCATCATATGTAAATCCCCAGTCACATTTGCTTTTGTCTAATGCTCTGATTACCCGATTGATTCGATGAACCCACAACTAGGAGTTCTTCTCCAAGTTGAGATAATTGTCGGTAAAACGTTCGGTATCAGTGAATCGACTAACGTTCATCAACCAATTTTACCTCCTAAGTGTACGCCCACTATTATGTTTCAAAAGTGTTTATAGATTTATGAGTTTATTGGATTATATGGTACGAAAATTTCAGCCTGTGTGGTACAACGGGTATTCATCAACGCTATCCACTATTCGCTTCCAAGTGATTGTCCGATTCCTCAGAGCTTTTTTAAAACAGTTTGACCCATGAAGTGGCTGGCATGGCTGGCACAATTTTAGATTTCACCCACCAGCGCCTTAAGTACCGCCTCATGTTCCGAGTATTTGTATTTCTGTCCAGGTTAGCATATAGCCCGACAGGTCTCATCAACCTGCTTCCTCAGACCCTTGGTCTGGACGATGAGTACAATTAACACTACGCTACTTTGCTAGACCCGTTTGACCGTGATGGTTTAAGAACATGGCTCAACCGATTCTGAGCTCGCTGACGCATGTGTAACTCTTGTGCATGCTTACTGTGAGTTCATGGTTTTCGAAAAGCCTTTCCTGCATGCTTGTCTTAATAACCTTGGCTACTTCACTCATCCGCGTGTGATTGTTGGATACACATTTACCTACACGCCAAACCTATGCACTTATTTGGGTCAGTCCACCTTGTGTGACGCGGCTGACCTGATTAGCGATTGTAACTAAAGTACCCCAATTTTTCGTACAGGTGAGTATGGCAGTTTCTGAACGGGACTCAACCGAAAGAAGTGAGCAGACCACGAATATCTCACCAAAGGGGCAGAGGTTTCTTTCTGCTGACATTTATTGCATGTTAGAAATGTCAAACAATAACGTCAACTTTGACTCTACGTGTCAGATATACATAACCAAAGCTGTCATGTGGCTTTACATCGACGCTGTCATCTACGCATTTGTAGATGTAATGTTTTTTTAACAGTTCAGCCACACCGTTTAACAGCATTAAATTGAATAGACTTCGAAATTCCTGTCAACTTGATGATCTTCTTCATGAATATTTTGAAGAGTTTAATGGCGTTCTGAGCTAGGTTTCCTGCCACGAACATTGTTCACACGTATTTACAACATAAACACCCAAATATTTGCCACTTTCATGACATTGTTCTTCTTGTTGAATTCCAAACAGAAATTGGTAGCCTTGTGACCAGAGCAAACACACCCGTCACAACATCGACTAAGAAGCTGGAGAAGCGTGGCTCAGCTACTGGGGTAAGAGGATGTCTGCTAGTCTTTTCATAAAGCCGCTGTGTTACTGACATTCTGAAAGCAATGTTTAGCTAAAAAGCTATTTTTCAGCCTACCAGTCTATGTTTTTATTGTGACTAATGTTTTGCTTGGTTACCCCGGTTAAACGCATTCACTCATCCCACTTATTCTGTGCACACATATGTTCACCTGTTTTGAAAATTGACAAAAAGTAGCTACTGATTCAACCAGTTTCTAACATTTTACAAAGTAGGGTAGCATGAGTAGTATGTGATTACGGGACAAAGTTTGCCGGAAGTGGAGGAACGTTTTCATAATTGTTACCATTCGCCACTGGTAAACCTTGACTACCCTACCAAGGACCACATCTCCCACAAATGGTTTCCCCATTCGTGCACATTTACGGGGTTCACCGGAGTATGAGAGATAACCGGTGTAAAAAAATCTCAAATAAATTGCTAACCACAATTCACCAGCATTGTTCCAAATGTACGGTTTGTTGTCACAACTCACCGTGTTACTTAGACCAGCTACTGTTCGGAACATTGTTCGTCCGCTCCTAGAAAACGGAAGTAAAATTTTGTGGATGATAACCAAACCACTAATTATTCAGATTTTAGTATCAGACTGGCATGTGGCGGCAACCATAAAAGGGAATGAAACAAATATCTGTTTTGATGCTGAACCACAAAACAATACGGCTTATGAGGACATGTAGTGTTCAGACGTAAAACGTTGTGCGCTTCACAGCAAACGTTACAAGCATATATCAGTTAGCAGACACACTTGTTGATTCATTATACACCAGTGTTATCTCAAAAATCTCACGAGCAATTTGAACATAAAGTTAGAGGCAATGGCCACCATCACCAGATGGATAATCCGAAAGTAACCGGAAGATGTCAACGTAATCTGACTTAAGTCGACGAGGATGCGGCAGTTTCGCAGACAGTATACTGACTTTAATGTCAAACAGACGGTAGGCAGTCCTAAAGCATGTGATACAACGATTCAGAAAGATAACCTGACATTATACATCAAGGGGTCACGATTATTAGTCGGGAAGTATGTTCAACATGGGGGTCAATGAGGAGCCCCGATTCAGGTTCTGGAAGCAATCAGAAAATAAATACGGGAGAGGTAGTTGTGAATATGCTTTCTTCTTGCTACCAAGATAGGGTAAGTGGGCGGCCGGCCTTAAGTTTTGTTTGAAACTTGCTACGAAACGCTGACCTTTGTTGGACCGGAATCGGACAGGCAGTTTTGTGCTCATACGCCCACGCAATCACGCGTCCTAACTTATGCCAGATAAGTCACGCAGCAAACTAACCAATCATGTGCATAAGTGCTTACCGATTCGTCAATTGGTTATTGTACGTTTGTCTTTGGTTAATCTTTTTCATACCCGCACCACCGAACCAATCAACACACCCTGTACTTGGTGGTTTAACAACTCGTGTTCTGCTTACCCGTGCGGGGCGATTTAACAACCTGTTTCTTTCTTTCCGTGTGGTCATTAACTTTAAGAGCACTGAACACTTCTATTCAGTGGCTACACTGTTATATACAACAGCTTCATGATGGCATGGCCACTAGTGCTGACGGTTTGTCACAAGCCCTTGTGGCTTACATTGCATGTTTGTAAGCTATAGGTAGAAAGCTCTTACAAAATATTTGGCGAGTACGGTCCTCAAGTAGAGGCCAGAACGATCAGTTTACTCATAGATTTACAATGTGTACATTTATAGGGAAAAAGTGGGTTCCATAATCCGTGATGAATCACATGTATCGAGTTTTAACGTGTACTCGTCAAGGTGTATCGGCTGGTATGAACGGATCAATAGACACGAAACCGATTAAGTCCGGTTTCATCTCACTCTTACAGTCGGTCGATTCGCAAAGTCAAATCTAACCGATTGCCATTACAATAAGCACAACTCAGATCGCGTGGATGTGTGTTATCAGACAATCTTCTTTCCCTTCGAGTCAAGCCCCGCTTTCAGCTTAATGCTATAAGATGGGTTATATTTCTTCACAAGTATCTGAGATGGCAGACTTTACGATTCACCTGTTGAAAAAATACTGGGTCGATTGGTTTGGATAGAAGGAGTAAAAAAACGTTTATACCGTTTGTCATCAGAAACGTGGCTCAGTGACAACCGTGGATGCCATTCTGATGCAGCCCACTCGATCGTCGTTCCACTATGCACAATTGCATACTTCTTACAGGCCATGCGTAGTTGATGAATCATGTCAGAAGTACATGTTGATGTGTCCACCCTGTTCTCAGCTCACTACTTCGCGTAATTCGCTTCTGTGCTGGACTAAGTGCTGAAACTGTGTGACGGAAGAACAACTGTTCTGCAGTCCACTTTCAGCCACTGGAACGAGAAAATGCCCCGACCATCCAGTCAACAAGTCTTATTAAAATGCCGTGAATTGGATAACTGTTGTTGTTGTTCTGTCCGCATCGATGAAGCGCCATCAATGTCATTGAAAGAACTGATGTCAGAAATTAGCGTTTTATGACTCATAAGTAGTGTAGCTGACTTGTCAACATAGAAAATACCCGATTATGAAAATCTTTGCTTCCGTAAATGTCGAACCAGCCACACCAACGGCATGTATATTCGCCGCAAGTACTCTACAATCTGAAACAGCAAGCTCATACGTAACATTTGCCGAACGGAAAAAGGATATCGGAACTCCATCCTATTGACAATGATGCCACTAAAATAGTTATCTCTGTCAAAGGTACACTGGTGAATTCAATATTTATGACAGGCTGTGTTAACAAGTGAGATCACGTCACTATCGGTTGTTTTACCATTTAGCAGCGCTTCGGCTCTCGCTTGGAAAATTCTACAGTAGTTTGATGAATTACAAAAGGAAGTTGGATCGTTTTATACTGAAGTTTTACTGAAGTTAACAAGACAGTTATTTTGTCTCTTCTCAGAACAATCGAGTAATCAGAGCACAAGCTAATGTGATTGAGCGTTTACATATGGTGATTCAGTCGTGTGAGGTTAACGACGCAGTAGTCACCACGGTTGCCTCATGAATGCGTGGCCGGAGTTCTATTCTCGGCTGTGGCAAGGATATGCACTACTGATGAGCTCTAACAAAAGCGGAACTTGAGTTTGCTACTTCTTTTCAAAAGGGGCCGACCGGGAAATCTATGGGAATGCGACAGCTGCGACCATTCGTGGGTGATGTTCAGTTTAGATGAAAACCAAAACCCACTACTACTCATCAGTAGGAAAGAGCGATGAGTTAACACAGTTTTCACGAATCGCAGTGAGTAAACGAAGATAGTCTCTTCAAAGCATATTTTTATTCATCTTAATATACACAATTTCAACCCGAATGAATTGTTGGTATTGCCGAGAACATATCTACAAAATAACTGGTTATATCTTGTGAAGGAGAAAATGTTAACTGGCCAGAACTTTGCAGTTTCAACAATTACCATATTACTGTACGATACTGTCAAAATGCCATCAGCTAAATTAGACTCTAATTTCTCGGACGATTTAAAGAGCCGCGAAAATTATATGACTCGTTCTCCAAAGTGAGAGTTAGGTCACAAATCCGTCTGACGCAAACATACAAGATGGAAATGACTTTAACAGATTTTGGGAAGAATTTATGCATTCGTAAGAAAAATAAAATTTAAGGAATGGTTTTTATTGATGTAACGCTCCTTTTCCTTGCCAAACGTTCTAATACGGTTTGACTGCTTGACGTGGGTCCTTGCTATGCGGCT
>LUCH01001493.1:0-12703 GCA_013368495.1 Paragonimus heterotremus
GAGGTCACGCTGCCGTTTGAACAGTATAAAGCTATCAAAATGTCTGCTGCCCAGTCAATGTCAACTTACGATGAATCGAGCGTTGTAACGTCCCGTCTGACTGTCACTTCAGGTTGATACCTAGAAAATAGAACGTGTTATCCCATTGTTTACAAACTTCCGGCCAGTCACTCCAAACTGGTCAGCCACCGCGAAATCGACTAATCTTCGATTGTACAACCCGGTTCTTTGTTCATAAAAGAAGTTCGTACGAAACCTTCAATTGCTGTGACCGAAGGTCACATCACTAACTTCAACCTCGACTTCTGCGACCCAGTTGTGTGCGGATCCCTGAACAGCTTATCACAATTACCGGGGACTTATCGATCGAGGGGTTTAGCCCGTTTGCTTGTAATTTTTATTCAGTTATACGAACCAGTGATAGTTTTTTAATATTGATTTAATTTTGTTGAACGTATATAACTTTATTGATTTGCTGAACACTTTCTGAGAACCACTTTTCGTCATAGTTGTTTTCTTGAACTCAGTAGGAATTTTCGACCGAAATGTTTTCGATTTTTGTAAGTTTCGCGCTTTTGGGCGTGCTGTTTCTGTCACTGGCTGGAATTCAACCGAAGCCTTGTTTATCCACAATTTAGTCTCTGGTAAATCTTTGCTCAATGTTTTACCCCTCAACACAGATGGTGAAACGTTGCTTGTAACTGGGTTCAAAATGTGATTTATTGCGTGTTCCAATTATTTGACCGTGGATTTGTCAATACATTTTGTCTGTTACACCAGACATCAGTAAGACTGAGTTATTGTGGAAAATTTAATCAGTGAACTTAATGTTTGATAAATGGTGAGCTTCGTGAGCGTTGTAATTTGCAGCATCTACAGGAACAGAACAACTAGTAACCCAGTTTTCATGAATCATTTTGAAGCTTCGACATGCCATTATACAACCAAGCGCACTGATCAAAATACAATAGGAAATCAGTGTAACCGTTCCTTGTGAATCCGGAGCATACATGGTACACAACGAAAGACTTCGTCAATCGGGATGTCTTAGAATGGCCACACCAATCTGGCTAAATCATCTGTCGGTATCAAGGGCGGTTTGGTTTGCGTGTATTCATTTGCATTTTCCTGTTAGGTATACCTTGGTGACTTCTCTGGTTTCCCGTTGTTACTGTGGTTCTCTTGATTGTCCAACTTGCTTGGTAATGTCGACGATAGACATATTCCGTCACTGATATGTGTTCTTCCAACCGTCTCATGTGATAAATTTCTGGTTCCCATCGGTTAAGTTACGTCTTGTTCAGCCTGGACATGAGAACGCAAGTTAATTCTTTTCCAAACTTCTACTGTTCTATGTGACCGGAAAATTGTCGTCTATGTGCATTCGTGAGGTCAGCGAATCCCACGATTACTCTAACATACGAGAGGCTTCTGAACAACTTATGACACTGTGATAAAACTGATGCTTAGCACACGAAGAGGTCACGGAAGATTCAACCAGTGGAATATTTTGAAGCACTCGTTGATAAGGGGTAAGATAACAAATTATCAGGGGATGTGCTGTTGTTCAAATGAAATATGTTGGTTTTCGGTTCGTGGACTGTACCGTCAGGTCTTGCTCGAAACGGAGTAGTACGGGAATCAGCAGAACGTTTATGAGAGTGCACCAAACAAAATTATACTGATGGTTTGAAGCAGAAGTTAGTGTAACATTAGTTTGGCTTGTGGGGCGGTGAAATTCCTACTTTGGTATTGTGACAGATGAGCAAATAAAGGAAGTGACTAAAAATACTGAACAGCATTTTGCTCGGTTTATGTTATGAGATTCCTTCACTAGAGAACTAAATAAGAATTTCCTAGATGTTCAACAGCAAAAGATTGTGGTCGAGTACTTGTTCGTCCGTAAGAACCACTCGAACGTATTTTATTTAGATTATTTAAAATAACCGTTCTAACCACGATCTCTATAACTAATCGTTGATTTAAAAAAGTGACGTTTGAGATTCTCCACCTATATGCTAACTGGATTAATTATCGGAGTGCACTGGGCATTTTGACAGTTTTTCACTTGTCAGCTCTTGTATACCGTGTATATGGTGACATAACCTTCGAGCTACCACTGACACATGTGTTATTTTTATCTGTGTGGACTCAGCGTAAGTATGAGACGTGTCACACTGATAGAGTCTACTGTAATCAAGTCGGCCGTGCGAAATTTACCGCATATTCACATTCCTATCCACAGTGGACTGTGAGAACGTGACAGATTCGTGACCTCGCTGTACGGTGTTAAATTGTTTGAGCCAACTATGTAGAGTACGGCTGTGTAATTGTACAGTTGCAGGAATTTCGCTTAAACATGATGAAAGGAGACCATATTAATATGGAAATTCACCTTCTATAGTTATTCCAGGAAAGCGGGTCATAAAATCCAGTGGGACCTGTAAACGCATGATTCACAAAGAGTGGTACATTCACCTTGAAATTCCTACTGTTGTGAGTTGAAAAATCTGCGGACCTTTTCTCTGAAAAACCAAAATATTTCAGCTCTTGGTAGAATTTCGCAAGTGTAATGAGTTAGCGAAAATTTTCGTGTCGGTTTCGAGTGTTCCCACTCTTCTAGTGACTGAAAACGTCTATAATTGGATATCACTATATACGTACTCTCTCGACTTTCAGCTCGTTCATAATCACGAACCAAGTCACCCTGGTCGCACGGTATTTCAAGTGAGTACTTCTTCCGCCAGCTCTTTTCACTATAAAGGTGAACTGATTCATCTATAAGTTATTAAGTAATTCCTCGGTTAAGCCACAACGAGTTAGAAACCAAAAGAGTTACCGGTTTCGCAACATCGTAAATTTTCTGATTCATCTATCCTCCCAAATGTGACTAGTGGTTTATACGGTTACATAGGACCATCGATAAGTCGTGGTGAAATTAATTCAGTCATTTAACATTACCAGTTTAACTGTACTATTTATGCCAAAGAACGATGCCCCGTGATCCTCTTTCCAATCATACTTGTCACAATCTTGCTTGAGGTTGAACCGCCTCCGTAAGCCGGAGAATCGATGCTAGTTGAGTGTCCACCAAACTTGAGCTACTTTTGAATAACCATTCAGACGGTCTATCACTTCATCGAAGAAGAGAATGACATGAATACTACATGTAAATGTCATGTCGTTGGGATTCAGTTCCTGTAATGTCGTTTTGAGATAAGTTAAGGAGCGACATTTTTGAGTCATTCCTTGCACAACCCGTGACCCCTTTGAGTCATCCGGTAGATAGTCTTATAAGAGCCAATAATGACTATTTGAGTTACATTCTGTGTTTATAATCTATCCTTGGATGTGAGTAGTCTGTTGTTCCTTTAGGTGCCATGAGCACCTTCATTTCGTGAATATTGCTCACCCAAATCCTGAACCGTTTAGGGAATGATCTACCGTATGTGTGAGTGCCACTCACCAAACTCCCGTATGACCAAGACCGCACAAAGAACCACCAACACAACGCGTTACTCTGCAGACAATTTTTACTTGACTAATGTAGTTTCAAGATAGTCCGCTTCCATCATGTTTAAGCAAAAGTCCTGCAACGGTACATTTACACAGCCGTACTCGACATGACTGGCTCAAACAGTGTAACACCACAACGTGAGGTGACGAATCTGTCACGTTCTCACAGTCCACTTTGGAGAGGAATGCGAATATGCAGTAAATTTCGTTCGGCTGATTTGATTGCAATAGACTCGACCGGTTCTTCACATCTCATACGGTGAACCCAGACAACCAGTGCAACGTACTTGCATCCGTGCTTTTCAGTGTCTTGACCGTCACTGCGTACGTAATGTTGAACTTCAGGTAGCTGAAGCCTGAAATGGTTTACTGCGATTAATAGAAATAACCCGCTTTGTGGATTTGAGTGATTGATAAACGAACGCTTCGTCATCGCCTATGCACATTGTGCACTGAACCAATGCAGTATGCTATGTTGACGGAACACTCTGTTCAGTTCTATATGTAGCAGAATTAACGGTTGCATTAGGGGACATTTCTCGCAACACCCGCATTGCCTTTTGAAATTTAAATCTGGGAACGATCCAGCTGCGAAAAGTCTGGGCTGCGGCTGGATTCGAATCAACGACAGTAGAAGTATGCTTTAACGTGGCAAGCGCCCTTCTAACCTAGGTACGAAACCATGTGGGAATTCAAACATTTCACATTTCGTCTGAGTTACCCACCCGACCCATTGTGTTATATGAAATCTGTCAACTGCTTCAGGGGATTGACTATCCATATAGGACTTATCAAACGTTTCACGGTGAAATCCACGAGCGTCACGGTTGAACAGTGAAACGCTACTACTGATGAGCCGTGAAATTTTGGATCATTTTAATTTGATTTGCACTCCCGTTCTCGTGTTCGTTTTGTGCACACACATGAATGTTTGGACGTGAAAGCCGTGCATGTTTTTTGCCGGCGTTTTTCATTAGTAGCGTGTAAGCTAGCGTGGATTGACAAAACGACCTCTGATTTCATGTTTGCTTATTATAGCTAAACTACCCAATGTATCGTGTTCAAACGCTGAAATAACTCAGTCTGTTGATAGTCACTCATGTTGACGTTACGTTAATGTTGCGTGGATAACACTGCATCATGCGTATATGTTATTGCCTAATCAAGTACTTCACCCGGTCATTGTAATAAACAATCACCGCTCATGAGAAAAATGCATCAAGCGAATTTTACACTTCTGTTTGTAGTGAACTACCGGATTTTCAACCTTGGGAACCAGTCAGATTGTGTGCCACATGGTATCGGGTGGTTTCGCCCGATCAATAATCATGGGTGAAAGCCGATTGGTTGGCATGTGCACACGGATGTTTGTTTGCACATTCGGCTCCACCCTCAGACACGATAATCAACTAACGAAGTTACATATACATTTCGGTCGAAACTTTAAGTGTGCGTCATAAACACGTACACACACATTTCGAAGACACTCACTAGGTCTTAACTTGTGAACCTTTCGAATACTTCCAACCAATAATACTTCGCTAAAAATACATCGTCTTCTGGTAGATTCACCACTTTCTTAGGGTCCAGAAAATGAGTTGGCGATGTACTGTATGAAAAGTTAGCTACGTTTTGAAGTAAAAGTGGCCGTTGTACTATATAAACTACACCTGCTAATTTTAACCCAACATGGTTGGCGAGTGGATTTTTCCACATCAATCAGGATAACTCAGATAAAACTCGTTGGCGTGGTTCACTCCGTAGGAGATGTATCTGCTGAATAAATACCCTTAGATTACTCAATTCGCACATTTGACAATTTGTCAGCTGTCCGACAAATTGCTGATCAACGAACCATCGAGTTTAACTTCCTATAATTATCTGACATCACCTCCAAAGACAATTCTCCTATTTGAAATGAAATAAATCTGACACATCTTGCCTTACGTACCTAACCCGAAAGCGCAATTTTGGAGACTGAGTGGGTTCACAACTCGCACAGAACCAATTGTCATAGCGTGAGGAGCATTTACCACACAGTACTGGTTATTAATGAAGACGGAGTTCAACATTTGGTGTGATGCAACCTGTTTTGGCCACTGGGATCGTTATTCTTCGTTGATATTATTAACAGGACGATGACCACTGGTGTAACACGGGTATTGTCGTAGACAATGACATATTCGTGCGAGAACTCTTCTCCGTGTGTAATTTTGCGTTGTTGACGGAATCTTTTCTCAACTGAGGCTTGAAAACAAATTGTTTTTAGTTTGCCGTTTGATGTTATTCGTCATTATTTGGCTGTCTTCTGGAAAGGCAAAAATATACATGTTATGCATACAAATTCAACAGTTGTGTGTGGTCGTTGAATTTGGATGTCCAGGTTTTGAAATTTCTAACTACTTAATTTGGTCAGTAGCTGAGTTGGAAATGGTGCTATTTATGAAAGTGATTAGGAAGCAAACGTTGGCGATTTACATGATAGTTAAATCTAGAACATCGTGAATTTGCCTTCAGATCATGACAGAATAGTGAACTAACGTCTTTAAACTGTGGTTCTTATTGACCGATACATTTGAGACCACATGGCTAACACCAGTTACACGCGTAAACCTAGAGGTGACAATATTTTTGCGTAGCATTCCTTTCCTGGCGTTCTTATCGCCATTATGATGGATTAATGTATTTTTAACAAAACGAATTATTACTAGTGATACTTTGGCAGATTTGTTATGAAAGGAGTATTACACATGTGAAAAATTCCCGCTTCAGCTGGTTTTTACGTAACAACTGGGGTTGCTTGCCTTTCCCCTGTATATGTTCTACCAGCTGAACTGCGGCGCCATTTGGGAAAGCTAAAATTGACTTACATCATCACCATATGGAGGGGACTTTCGGAGAATTGGCGTTATTTTCAGTGTGTTCGAGTACTGCCGATTGTTCTTCATCTTTTACAAAAATGAAGTAAATTCGCTTCAACGTCCTGATGGGTGTTAGAACTCGACAGGTACCAAGATGAACTGTTAAATCAGCCGGTTGACAGGTCAGTTTTCAACTCAGACAGATCAATATGGGGACCAAAGCTTTAGCTCAGTTATTCATGCCATAGTCTTCAAATGTTGCAGTTTTCAGACATATCCATAGATTCAACTTATCAGTTGGTGTGAATCTTCAGTCAAACACCATGGAAACGTAGGCGATCTCTAAATGTTCCCGCTATTTTAAGTAACATTCTACAGTGTACCTGATCCAATAAAGTTGTTCAATCTACAACTTTCTCTCAGTGCGTCAAAGAAGACTGGACTTTGTAAACATACAGTACTGACTAGTGCGCTCGTATCTGTAGTCACAATCGAGAACATACAACCACTCTAAATTGTGAGAGCGTCCGCTAGTTCTTTTACACTCAATTAGAGAACTGTCCGTCCAACTATTGTGAAATCTAACGTTCTCTTTCGTTAAGTCTAAATCTATAACTATTTTTGAAATTAAGAAGGTATCGAAATGGTTAACAAGTTAATAACCGTACCACCCGGAACTTTTCACATTGCAACCGCGAACGGGGTTAGCACCAACAAATCGATCAAAGTTTACAGATATTTACAACTTCTACTTGAATGTGTGAAAATATCTAAAATCAACTTTGAAATGTCAATCACCGGCGTGTAAACTACAATGGTACCGCCTCACATGCGCTGTTCTTCAAAGAACTTCCGTGCAATTTAACTGACATTTTCTGCGATATGCCGTTTTGGGGGCGGTGTTATTCCTAAATGACTAAGGAAAACATCAAAATGGTTGCTTAATATATATGTTCAGGAGTTAAGTACTGAAAACGTCAATGAAACGGATAAGGGATTGAGCGTCTACAGAGAAGCTGTTAAATTTCCCCTAACCAATAACCATCACTCAATTCATTACGTGTGTGTGAAGCGTGTTTGTATATTTTTAAATCAGTGTTCCAAGAATCATCTAGGCAATCAAGTTAAGGGTTGCTTTGATAACAGATAGACAGGCAAAATTTCATGCATGTACTGGTCAATGAACAGTTAAGAATAACGGAATACACTCAGTGAATACATGTTGAATTCGTTTTTGCAAACTGAAAGCATGCGTAACAAGAGCACATCAAAAAGTAGAGAATGTAACTCATGTTAAACACTGAGAAGGAAAAAATAAATGGATCGTATCTAACTTTAGTGAAAGGTTCGTAAATTTTAAACTTTGAGCCGTAACCACTGGTAGTGTGGCTCAGATTACCGCTCGTCTTGACTGTAAGACACAAACTACTAGTTAGGAAACGTTTTGGAGAAGAACAGTAGGCAGAAATAGGAGTGTATTCAAACACCACTGTCGATTATCGCGCACTCCTCACCTGACAGATGGTATCTCTCAATCTTGTTTAGCGTGACCATAAACGGTTTTCACAATCCTTATCTATGTGACCACCTTGAAATTTCTTTCGATTATTAACAGACAAATTGAACACTGCGTGGTGTGACAGAATTTCCCTGAGCATACGCACTATGTGACCCAACAAGCCTAGATTCTGCGTCTTCTGTACCACGGTTATCGGCTTTGAACTTTGCAGGTTTCTCGATTGTTCGTTCGATTGCTGCGTTGCGCACACAATTATTTTGCTTGTTACAGGCTAATTGACGGTGGCAACGGTACTCGAATACCCCGAGTTTGTGTGCATTTTTTGCTCGAATAAAGAAGGTCACTGACCTCTAGGGTGAGACATCACAAGGACACACCCTAACCCCCCAGCCCTTATAATCAACAATATAACCCGCTGAAGATACCGTAAGTTGTGAAGATTCGTAAATGCATCATATGCCTTCGATGGTCACAAGCAATTCACTCTGCTGGGATCACATCACCCAAATAGGTGAAGCGATCAACTATCTCAGACAACTCACCAACAATACCAAAGATTGCGTAATTGCCACCCCACTATTGCTATGTAGGTGTTAAGTGTATAACGTGCAGACCAGCTCCATCGTTTGAATGGTTTGGCAGGTTTTCTGTGGAAGGATTAAGTAACGCAGTGTCGTCCAGATGCTCATATGCGGTCAACTTACCATCTTAAGAAGTTCCAGTTCTTGTGCTACCTTAGAGTATTGTGCTACACGAGCGTCCTTTCTGTCACATCGGTATCACAAAATAAGTTATACATACGTTGACCTTAAAAGTGTAATGCTTTAGCGTCAAACAACCGATATCTCAACCCCCTGGTCAAATTCACTGCTCACTCACGTCAAGTCAAACAATATTACTGACAAGTAGTTTTTCAGATGTGATAAGTTAGAAGAGACCCAACTGCGAAAAATCTTGACCTCGTCTGGATTTGTACCAGCGACAGACACAGCATGCCCACATGCGGCAAGCGGTGTATCAGCTGACCTACGAAAGCATGCCGAAAGGTCGGGAATTTCGCATTTGACCTCAGCTATCCATCCAGTTCAGTGTGTCAAATGGAACCCATCAAATGATCCAACAGCCTAACTGTCCAATCAAGATTTCACAATCAGTTCACGCTGTAATCCACCAATGCCATCGACGGGTATTAAACATGTATCATTGGTAAGTTACATATGAGGCAATGGTTTGGGTCGGTTACCTAGTCCAAATGTGAAAGTTCTGATCTTCTGGCCTGGCTTCGTAACTTGGATGGAAAACCACTTGCCGCGTCTTGACATGTCTCTGTTTTTGGTTCCAGTCTAGTGCAGCAGTGTTCAACGATCGTATTATACTACTGATACCGCGGCTATTCAGTAGCAGGTGCAGGGCATATTTTTTGACACCGTACAAGCCACAAGAAGACTGCAGGAAGGATCATCAAAGTGCAGCATCACCCATAACGGTCCCTGCTACTCAATGGGACTGAGCACTGACATCTGTGGTAGCCGAGACTGTCTGAGGCCGAATACTGCGTGCAAATGAGTGGTTTTGTGACAGGTTTGGTTTACATGCCTAACCCGTGTATTGCTTTGTCGAATAAATAATCCTTGTGCCATCCGCGTTCTTGGATCACAACATTAGTACTAGTCCGGTTTTTCGAAATTGGGTCATTTCTAACTTTGCTACTGCTTACGAATTTACCTTTATTTGTGGAGTGCAGCACGTTTCTTCAATTTATTGGCATAGACCAAAACCATCTGGTCCATGCTATGATGCATTGGGTATTCAATGACTTCACCCAGAGGATATTTGTCGTGCTGAGGATGGTTAGAACTGAATTATTACTTCATTTATTGCCCTCCTTACAGCAAACCCTAAGAGACTCCTCACTGACTCGAAATGTAAGCACGCTTGTCAACACTCGGTTTGTTGTTCCGGCAAAACCTCACCATTGATAAATTTATGATAGAATAGAGTGCAAACTCTAAGGATGTTTGAGTGGTCTGTTCGACCGTTGTATTCGATGCACATTCTTTTCCTTCCAGTAAACCAAATGACCCCATGAGCCTCTTGCATTTTAAAGCGTCCAAACATTATGACAAGTCGACCGTAGCCAACATCCAGTACGTTAGTTACATTACCCGGCCTCAGAAGTCTGCGGACCTGCGGCAATTGCACACAAGCTGACGTCAAGTTGTATGTGTACTAGCTTGTCTTGTTCGCAGTTATCCTGGCTGTTAACCCGCGTGGTTCAAAACATGCGTCGAGTTTGCCTTTCCGTACTTGAGAAATCGTGAGTGCAACAGAGTGTGCACGCACGCTGTGTTAGATACGACCAACGAGAGCTTACAGGGCCGTCGGAACCACGTGATGAATGACAGACCAGCAATGTATATGAGGTGGAGTTAAAACCAACTCAACCACGGTGTATTCACTACTGCACTTCATCCTACACATTCCTCTGTTATTTTAGACAACCACTTTATCCTTCAACAGTAGATTATTGATTATCAGGTAGATATTAAAGAATTTCCTGAACAAACAATCAAACCGTGTTAAAAAGGAATAGATTGATTCTGTTTAAATATCCCTTATTGGAAAATAACTATTTGTGAAAAAAGTTCTCAGGAAACTGCTTGCAATTGACAAATAACTGCAGATTTTTTATGAAGTTAATATCAAGACTGCAGGCCCTACAGTCTGAAACCTTAACACACAGAAGAAGCAGTTAAATTATGCTGACGTGCGACGTACGAGTTTAGGTGCAGTCATGCTGAAAACTCAGAGGTCCTTGTTAAGTTGAGAAAGTATTAAAACTCTTGAACACTAGAATCTGCGTTCTGATTACGACCTTACATGACCATTTCACACATTCTTGAAGATACCCACACCACTATTATGCGTCCCGCTTTAGTGCGACAGTTTTTTCCTAGGTTCGTGTATCAGACCACTCCACATTGATTTTTTCCTCGTCACTGAAACGAAAGAAATGTGACTGACACGTTCAACGCACGTCAGTATTCGGCTCTTAATGTACGATGTTTTATCTGCTATCAGTTCGGTCATTTTCACGTATAAACAAGTGGATGTTGTTTAACATTCATCACATTGTTATATGCAGTCACTGAGTCTACGTGCTGATTGGGGCTCATATAAACTTTTTGTTACTTCAGGTGCTAATCGTAATAGTCGTTTGTTTCGCTTTGATAAGTTTACTCGTTACCGCTTTAGCTTCAGCTGCGTGAGGCGGGGCCTCACCTTTAAACCTCTGAGGTTCGGTAATAGACCGCGGGCGATCATTGGCCACTTTTGAAGTGTTATTATTTTCCCTTTCGTAGCATGACTTGAACGGGAAGAAGACCAAACGGAGTACTAGTCACATGGGACATAATAACACGATAGTGTTTTCACCTCCGGATCACCGGGGCTTCAGACCGCAACCACGACAGTGAATAAGTGATGAGACATATTCGGTTTTTGGATCACCCTGCGTCAACAGAGCTGTTAGATAGTCACTTGTATTTCGAATATAATCGGAATTCGAGTCAAAATCTGAGCACACCCACTCACACTTCTATCCGTGATAAGATAATTTTGCTAAAACACGGGTTGACCGTCTATATTCGTAGCGGGATGTATGAGGGTGCTTAAGAGTAATTACTAGTTTCAAACGACAGTGTGATAGTGAACGTCGGTTTGCAACTGAAGGAAAGTGGTGGGTTTAGGATTCTTGTTCCTAACCATGTCATTTTCATATCTGTTAGAACAATCAGTCAGTTAAGTTGATCATTTTTCATAACTATATATTTAACGAGTATTCATACTCATCTTTGACTTACTTAGTTGGTAATTACCTTCGTTATTTGAAAGTACAAATTAGAAGGGAAAAGAATGGGCTGAAATCGTCTCACATTTTCTTCATCAGAAGATGAACAGTATTCAATAGGTGATAAAATAATTGGACTATTGTATGTCAAAAAGTGAACACGTTAGGGACCATGTGATCGAAATCAGCTGAAACCAGGGCGATCCCAGCTTGTTTATATTTTGTTTTTGAACGCATTGGTTAGGCTTCAGATGAGTGGTGAGTCTCAACGTTGGGCTTCAACGTACATGGACTTTGATTATGTGACACAACGGTGAGGCATTTAGACAGATCGAAGTTATATCGGCGATTGATGTTGGTGAGAGTCTGCTACTAGCCAAGACTTCCATCACCTGCTTCAAAACGTGCTCCGCTAGACGCTTTGGATCATTTAGAAAATATCCAAACGTGAAGGATCCACACATCGACTTTGCTTATACCAACGATAGGTACAAATGCAACATACGTTCTACCGGTTGGGTTAGAAAGCCAAGCGGAGAACTCTGGTGTTTCGCATCTGGGTTATTTAGTGGATCTCGTAGAACATGATAGAATGGGCAGTTAGCTGAGTCCAAATGTGACAATTGTGAGTTCCCGCGTGGATTCGTAGCTCAGTTGGTAGAGTACCTGCCGCATCTGTGCATTCTGTTTCTGTCACTGGTTCGAGTTCAACCGAATTTTAAGTCTTCCACAATTCAAACAAAACAGTCAGAAAACGAAAACTGGTAGATGCAAGCATTTCGTATTGACTCATCAGTACCAAATTTACAATAACATGAAACGGTTGTTTTACATCGAACAGGTAGGGAGTGGGGTGGATAATCAATCGGTGCGTTAAGAAAGGTCACTAAGTCCAGGGAAGGGTCTCCAGAATGAAGGGACATCTGCCCAAGTGGATACAGAACTCTGTACTACAGA
>LUCH01001493.1:15069-42263 GCA_013368495.1 Paragonimus heterotremus
TCTGTAGTACAGAGTTCTGTATCCACTTGGGCAGATGTCCCTTCATTCTGGAGACCCTTCCCTGGACTTAGTGACCTTTCTTAACGCACCGATTGATTATCCACCCCACTCCCTATCTGTTCGATATAAAACAACCGTTTCATGTTATTGTAAATTTGGTACTGACGAGTCAATACGAAATGCTTGCATCTACCAGTTTTCGTTTTCCACAATTTAGTCAATTCTCATTTAGCAAATCAGCTGAGCTATTTGTCATTAACTTTGGCTTGTTTTCTGTCCGTCGAGTGGATTTCCACTGTGACATTCGTTATCTCATCTGTCATTCTCAACGTTCCATTGGTAAATTTTACTATTTCCTACCCTTGTAAAACGTTTCCTACGAAAATCGACACTTTCATTCTTGACAACTGTACCGAAGACGCATCCTTGACTTGCTGTATCTATCGGACGGGTGTTGTAGAAGCACAATAATGATGAAGTACAATCCTTTAGGGAGACTGAGCTATCCAGCCTTTACTCAGTGAGGTCAGTTCCATCTGTTCACTGAATTGGTGGGCTACTGCCGCACCGGTGACTGACAGTGACACATACCTGGTAACAATGCAATATGCCGTAGACTGGTTACTTTCAGACTCCTTCGCAAATGAAATTCAGACTAAATGCTGACTTATCGGACGTGTTTATTGACGATATCTTCGCCTACAAATTCTCCGATGTTTAGTTCAACTTGGTGCTGACCTATTCGTCTACCATTCAGATGCTTCCGATGCTTAGAATTTCCTCATTGATGAGATTTCCACCAAAAATGACCTAATGTTTTCCACTGTTCGTAACATAATCATCTTACGAGATAGGCCCAACAGTCTTTTTAAGTTGACGAAGTGGAATGTATGTTGTGCCTTGCGAGCAAAACCTTCAGTATTATCTGTTGACAAAGCAGGATATTAAAATCAGCCAATTTTTGGTGCTATAACTACGTAAATAAACAACAAGTTGGTTACAATTTGTTCATCGTGTAGAACATCGAAGACTTTGTTTTTCAAAATAAACGATAACAACTTTACGTTTAAGAAAAGACAGTATTGTCCGATTAATACAACGATTAGCGTGCGTCATCAACCCAGGTGATACAAACATGCTCGGTAATTTGATGGATTAACGATTATCGTTTCAATCTGTAGAGCTGAACTCAAATAATTAACTAGCTGTCTCATGATTCGGACTGTGGATTCTGTATATCACGACCACATTCGTTTCCCATTTATTGGACGATCGATAAAGTTCGCTGGAAGGGACATCACTGTTTGGTTCAGTAGGTTAAGCTCTTATCTACACAACTCTGTGCCTCCCATAACTTATGTGGTATTTTGGAGGTTTGTCCTGCCTAATTTGTTTGATACACGTTGTAGACAAGGACACTGTTTCAGATTGGAAAACCCTAGCTTACCAGTTTCCGTCTTCTCACTCTCATGTTTAACCAAAAAACAGACCAACCGTTGCGACCGATCTACCCACTGCCATTATTGCAAGTGGTGTTGAAGTAATTCCAATATCATTAACAACAATAATAATATTGCCGTTATTACTAGTAATGTGATCAATCCATAGTTATTATTACTATTATTACCGTTATCCTTAAGTCGTTATGGTTATATTAACAACTGCAATAATCAAGGAGTGGCCGGGCAACCTAAGCGCAATGTTATAATAATAATAACAATAATAATAAGCATAAGCGATCAGTTCAATATTACTATTTTCACACTGAACTGTTGAACAGTTCTTTTATCGGACCTCGCCTATATCCAATGTGAAACCGCGGATAATTTCTAACAATATTCTAGCATAAATTACCTACTAACGACCGATACAAGTAATCATACTAAAAACGTAAATTTGCCCCTATATTGCTTCAGTACGTTCATTTTATCGTCGTTTTCGCTCCAACGTTTCAAGTCCATCTGTACATATTTTTTTACGGAGATCAGAACGGCACAGTTCAATTTATATCAAAACAAGAGACGATGTAGACAGACCGGACTTTTTACGAGAACTAGCTTATATTTCTCCAACTAGACTGATTATCTGAAAACGAGGTTACTTGCACTGAAGCACAAAATATCGTTCAGGAGTGAATTAAGAAACAAAATAATCCATACTGTAGGTTCTGTCAACTTGGGTGAGTGGTAGGTCTTATCTTTATGTTCAAACACATTTAACAACTTATGAAGCTTCCGGAATTCTCCAAAGTAATGCGTGCTATCCTATTTTATACAAGCTCAATAATCTCAAATGCTTCTGACATCATCACTTCTTTGCACGCCGGCCGTTAATCAACAGGAAGTAAAATAGTAAGTAGAATTCTGGAATGTAAACACTTGTGGTCTTATGTCTGAAGCCACCTGTCCACTGTAAATTGCCTTTGCTGTTGCATAACTAACGTTACTGATATTTATATGGAACGCGAAACAAATAAAAATTTATATTTCTTTCTATTAAAATATTCGTTTTTTTAATGGCACACCTGGTTTCACAAAGTGGTTACCACAGAGCAACGTAAATCAACCTGAGTATGTGTTTAATTTCTTATTCTAGTTGTAACCTGCAGGAAGCTTGAAAATCTTTCATCATAATTGTGAAAAATGGCAATGAAACCTTACAGCTGCTTTGTTACTAATTGTTATGGCATCTAGCATAGTCCATATGTTTGAATTTGAATGCTTTGCGCATGTTGTTGGTCACAGGTGACTTGAAAAATGGGCCAAGGAAAGATGCAAGGGAACCTTCTACCATCGACCGATGTTTTTATTAACTGTTGAAATAACCAAGTAACAAACTTCACCTTTTTACGTTCCGTTTACTTTCAATTATCCAAGTGTACTAATTTGTAGATCCTGCTAATTGTATTTTATCTGGCTCATTTTTTCATTTTGCGACTTGAGATTTGAGAGGTTGCAATATGACAGAACGTTGACAGTCAGTACAGACTAATCATCAAATTAACCTCTTCTAGTATGTATTTTCGTATATCTTCTCAGTCTTAGACACCAATAGCTCGTACTCCTGGAGGCTAATTAACATACCTACCTCGTGAATGGTAGAGAGAGTTGCGCATGTAAAGTGAGGTTCATGGTTGCTGTTTCATTATTGATCCATACCCGTTTCTCTCACATTTTTGATACTCTATCATTTAATGTCTGTATTTTCATCCTGAACTGCTACTGTTCTGTTTGGAATGAATAACCTGACCGGTTGCGTTGCGATACTCGAAGAAGCAGGTGTAAAAATGTTGCGCGGAATAAAACGCAAAATACGATGAAACGTTGCCTCATCCATCACTTATTTGCAGCACGATGCGGGTAGGTTAGTAGCCACAACTTTTGCTTAAGTGACACACAGTGACAGAAGTAAAAGACCAGCCAATGTTATTTAACATTTATGCTGACCTCATTAATGCATTGTCTGGATTAGTGATTGTTTACACCTTGCCTGAAATAATGATTAAGGTGAGTGTCTAAACATCATGAGCTGATTGTACTCATTTTGGTAGCCAAGATGACCACATCATACGCGATATACTGATGTGGGTAGCCTATACATGTTACACGGTTACAGTTCACGTTTTAAGTTTTGAGAAAGTCGTATGGCTGATCTTGCTTTAAAGTCCACTGTGATCGTGTCAATCAACAATAGCACCAGTGCAATGAGTAGTGTTGTGAGCTAGGAATCAAGCAAATATTGTCATGATTGTCACTAAGCCACGGGAGGCCAGTTTGACATAGGTGAAACAAGAATGAGCTAGTAAATGTGTATATATGCATCCGAATCTTCGACAGATCGTTTTCACTACATAGGTCTAGAGACATCGCACATTGCTGGTTACTGAACATACCACCAGGAAAACTTTCCATCAAAAAAGGCCTTCCGAATGTGATACCAGAACGAAATTGAAGTCCAACACAATTTGCAGTGTCGAAGAAGCGAAGCTGATGCTTGGGCTAGACGGTTTTATGGTAACCGTTTAACGAGTGTTATATCAACGCCTTCGTTGGTTTCCGCAAGTATGTAGTGGATGATCTGATTGACCTAGCACCAAATTCAAGGATGCCTGCAGTAGATTGAAAGTCATATCCTTTAGATTTATCAATGGTATGTTTTTATATTTAAAGACAAGTTGCCTGGAATTACTATCGGTGTGACCGTGTTTTTCACAAATAGGACAACAGTAAGCAATCTCTGCCATGTTTGGGCTACGTTCTCGTCAGCCAGTTTAAGTGAAACACGCATTTTCGATTTGGTTCAAGATTCAGCAGCTGAAGTTAAGACGTTGAAAGGATTTCTTTTAACGTTCTTTAAGAAAAACTGTTGCAAGCCGTCATTCTTCAACAAGGCAGGTTGTCAGTACGCATGTGCTACTGAGGCATGGCTGTTTTTTCTACAGTATCAACATTTTTGAATGTGTTACTTGCGGGCAGGTTCTCGAGAAACTTGAGAATATTTAAGGTTCACAAATACCACAGGTAATTTGAAACATCTGGGTTTTCAGCTCACCTGCCTAATTGAAAACCACTCAGGATGATGAGTTGAGTGATGTGAGTCGTACTGGACCGACTAATTCGCATTGATTTTCTCTAAGTGAACAATTCACGTAATCCATCCCCATAACTTCAGGAGGGCTAATTCAGACATCACGAAGATTAAAACATTCATTATATTAATGGTGGAATAATTGTGGGAAAAAATCATTATTTCGGACTGTGCACTTAAAGTGTCGGTTAAATGCACAGTACGTGTGTCATATGGCATACAGTAGTTATATAGGTGGTTTTGATCAACCTTTCAGATGTAACCTTTCGGTGATACTTAGTTCAGGGTCATCCTTCTAGTTGTTATCACATTCGCAGTAGGGTCCGTGTGTAAGTTTCATTGTAAACGAGGTTATCCACTACGACTGAGCTTTACTCAGAAAAAGGACATCACGCTTATTGCTACGGTAAGAATATTCATCTCAATATGCGAAGTGTAATCCAATTTGGATGGTGTTCAAGTACCACACTATAGGATTACTACTTTCAGTACTAATGTCACCTTTAGGACGATCACTCATTTACTTGTGGTTTTTGTTTTTCATCTTAGACTCATTGAAGCCCATCGATTGGTGCAAAAATCAATAGTACTTACTTATACTTTAAAGTAGATTGGTCTGCCCCAAGGTTCCAGGCTGTTCATATTTCTGCAAATTATCGCGGCATAAATTAGTTAATATTCCCCGAAAGCGCACGACCAGTCTCGTGGTAGGTGCCACTGATCTGATGTACGTGTCTGATAAATCCTAACTGCACATCCCACTGTACGAACGACAATTGAGATTTGGGGGGATTAAGTCATTCACAAGCGTCGAGACCACGAAACTTGTCGTGTACTGCGGGAAATACTTATCCATTAAATGAATACTATTTACACAGCCACGGTTCACGACGTTTTGTTCATTTCGTTTATACTTATGCTGCACACTAGCACTAGCTTTCACACCAACAAAGTTATTACAGTAGTCCCGCTGATTGCTCATTCGCAAGTCATATGAAATGGCAAGATGTGGTATGTGATCTTCATGATTAGCTTTTAACGGTGAATCGTTGTGTTGTATGACAGGCAGTTTCGGTGTGAGTAGTATACTACTCATGAGTAGTATGTTACCCACAGGCAGCATTTTGGAACAAAAGAGCAAGCTCCGAACGCCAGAAAGACGATGGACAAGAATAGACTGTCGGAATAGTGTATACGCACTATGGCAGAAGTTTCGCCAAGGAGAATGACAACGAACTACCATCCGATGTATGTGAGTGTATGTCTGACGTGCAGATGAGTGTACGTGTTTATGGTTTGCTTTTTGACATGAACTATGCAGGAGTTTGCTCAATAAGCGAATTCTCTGGCCGAGCGTCTTTTGCGGTCACAACAGTTGGAACCTCAGCTTAGTCTATCAAATGTCCCATAGTATGCTTAGACACAACTTCGTCAAACTGCGGGTTGCATATTTCCCGCAGACTATAAACCCAATCCTTCAAAGCTTATGATGATCGGATTTCTTTTGATCCATCAGATTCTTCAAGTAGTCTGAATTTTGTACTGGTCTTATGCGCTTTGCGATACAATAAAAGGCCAAAGCAACTCACACGAGAGGTCTGCATGTACACATCCTTCATACTATCTTGTAATCATATAAAGAATTATACCCATCCTTATACGTTAGTGCATTTGTATGCCTGCTAACTTGCCCCCCCCCGCCACGTGCGCTAATCAAGTGTAATGTTCTGCCTGTCATGTGGGTCACATGATCTTACACACTAACAATATTACGTTTCCTATAACTGGAATGAAAAGTAGCACATGCTCATTATCACTTGGGATTTATCCCATATAATGCACACTATCACGTTTCTATAAATTGGCGAAAGATAATGAGTCTTAGGTGAATCGATAATGCCAGAGCGTTGCAGCTTTTGAGGAGCTGACTGTTTTACTGAGGGTTAACACATCTCAGATATCTCACACTAGTGGCAACGTGTTATTTATGCTCTGTCAAGTTAGGATTTTGCTTATGAAATCTCAATCGGTTTATAAGGCCATAGGCGTTCACCGAAATGAAATAATTTTTCATTATAAACTAGATCAGTGATACTGCTCAACTTACGGACAATCCTACCAGCATGAAGCATCACGCCATCACGAAATATGTTTGTAACTGGTAGTTGGACGTGTGAGGTTTTGCGAACTCCTTTTTCGAAACTTTTGCAAAGCCCTTAGAAACTGTTGTATTTTCTGGTCAATCGCTCCGTCAAAGTGAGTGTTGATTTAGCTTACAGGATAATGGAAATTATAAGCTTCAATGTGTCCATCCTAGGTTTTGGTTTTCCGCGTGAACGGCTGTTCGTCAAAAAGAGAGTACTACGTTGTCTACCGGTAATTAGACTTAGTGAACATCGGGTTCCCGGGGGTTGGTTTGGAAATGAATTCCTAACGTGGAATGTCTAGGCCCATGATGTGACTTTGTGGCTCAGCTAGTGGTTCACATGCAGATTGCAGTGATTCGGTTCCCCTTTCTATTATGAAGCTAGTAAAGACCGGGATGGCTTAATAATTAACAGTTTTGTCACACTACTATATTGACTCAAAGTCGTTGGCAGCTGAAATACAACTGGTGGGTAGGCTAACATGAACTTTTTAAAATCGATAATAAAATGTGTAAAACACATCAAGACTTTGACGTAGTAATGAAGGCGTGCATTTTATGTTTTGTCGCGACGTGCCACTGATGATTTATTTCAGTTGAAATGGACGTTTTATGCGTCTCCAGTCTTTGGATTCACACTGACCTTGCAGCCTTTTGGAGGAGTGATGTTAGATGGACAGTGACTGGCTTTCGGAGTTTGTTTCACTCAAACTAAAACTGCAAAACTCCACTAATCAAGAATAGAGATACACTTCCTGTTGATACGAAAGTCGTGCATATTATGTCTCTGAACCTTTCAGGTAATAGGCACCATAACCCTGCATGTAATAATCCTTCGGCAGAAAACCAATGTACAGTAGCACTAAGGGAATAGGTAAAAATGTGACAACTTGTAATTCCATCCTTCAGTAGTTAGTCCAGGAAGGGGCTAAACCACATTTCGACCCATCTGTAATACAGAGACTCTTTAATTCGTGTTATTCTGACATAGTGATTATCGTTCTTCACTACGTAAACACTTTACGTTCTTCAAACTGTACGGTGGTAACCTTGGAAATGAGTAGATGAATGGGTAAGAAAAACCGGGAAAGAATCAACCAATCAATATGTCTGAATTCACGCGTGCTGTGAAAAAGAGGAATGCATTTTGATAAATGACGTGTTTTCTAGAAATTCACTGAAAAAGGCGAGACTCGTTATGCATGATTGTTGTTACTGATTTCATCAAAGTCAATGTACTAGGTCACTAGTTGGCTTGTTGTCTACAACAAACATACTTAAGTAAAAACAGTTCACCTGTAGTCCGCTTTAAGAAATTGCTGAAAAAAGGAGACAAGCTGACATTACAGTATTCCGTTAGATTTTGTCGATACGTCCATATTTTAATGGTGAATGTCATGTTTGAGAAGACGTTCACACTTATGATACACTATATAGGCTGGCATATAGAAAACAACGGGTGATGTGCCTACGAATTGTAGTGAATTGTGTGAGAAACGGAGCCAATACGAAGTAGGTCAAACGATCGAGTTCTAACCAACCTTAAATCAATTGGCAGGGAACAAGCCAGTAAAAATGAAATCGCTCACACACGGTATTGGTTAGTGTGGAGGAAAAGCCCAATGGCCATTCCGTCGTCAATTGACCAAAGGTGTCGGAGCAGTAAGAATCGGCCTAGTTTAGGAAGTAAAAACTAACCTCTCACCTACTCATGCTACACTCCAGTGTATGTTTGTTGTTACTTGCTAGCACTCACAGCAGTTGCCACATTATGTTTGGTGATAAATCTATCAAAGTAGAGGACGATTTCATTGTATAATAGACTCACCAGTGTGCAAAATGGCCGTAACTGTCATACAGTTCGCAGTCTGTGTGGGGCACTAAAGAACTTAGCTGATTTCGAAGTACTGCTCAGAAGTAATCATAAAATACATCTATCACTGGTGTCTTTTTCTTCAACGTTTATCGCTGAAGAGAAGGGGTAAGCTCAGCACATCTGTGTAGAATGTGACAGCGTATATAAATAGGATGTTAACCTTCCGATGCAATTTCGATTGCCTCGACTTACTTTTGATATACAACGAACGGCAAACGATTATGAACACAAATCTTAACCGTTCCTAACCCGACTGTAAATTACGGCAGAATTGGTTTCAATCGTCGCTGAAAGCACGCGCCTTTTATCGAGTCCAAAGGCAACTGACTTATTGCTATGAAAAGTATAGAATAGAGCTAGTATCAGCGAGAATATCACGACTAAGTTATGCCTTAACAAAGCCTCCAGTCGGTAAAACCGCCATCTCCGGCATTGGTATCACTTCTAGGTTGCTTACAACTGTCTGTCCTGAAACAAATTTTTGTGCCAAAACGGCAAACAAATGCCATTTTACTGATGAGTAGTCGCGGAGTGAACTAATTTCAAGTTGAGCATCACCCACAATTGATCGCAGCTATCGCATTCTCACAGAATTTCCAGTTGGCTTCATTCAAAAAAAAGCACTAGACTCGAGTTTCGCCCTCATTAGAGCTCGTCAGTGGTGCATATCCTTGCTACTACCGGGACTAGATGCCAGATTACGAACAGTCTTGTCTGTGATACAACAAGCATTTATTAAATACTCAGTTCACTGAGCAACCGATTTCGATCCAAAAATAGATGGTAGTGAGAGTGAGTTTTTTTAGTAATGAGGTGCTACATTGTGAGAAAAACACCAAAAACCAAAGGGACGAAACAACAAACCTCGGTATTGAATCCACCGAATAAACAAAGTCGCAGAGCAACTATAAACGTGAAGAATGCCAAATACGAACCACGCAACAACGAAGCGATGAAGCCAAGTTGAAACTAAGGGTACACATAAACAACAGTTTATCACTGGAAAGTAAGGACGGACAAACTGCACGCTAGCAAGCTCTGACAAGTAAAGCTTAGTAATATATCGTAATCAGTGCTCGTCCGAATTTTAAACATTGATTTCCTTGATTCAATGTATCAACACGGCGGAAAGGCAGATTTTGTGAGATGTTAACATTTTGTTTGGTATTGTCCGTCACACACGTAAAATCACTGAGTATGTGTAAAATGGCGCATGACAACAATAGCATGAATTAAACATTACGTACACTATCAAATCAGATTCATTTCCACGGCAGCAATACTGATTGCGGCAAAACCTTTTGTGCGCAGAGAAACGGCCGTTTCTGCCCGTTCAATGTGGTTTTCAAGATGAGATTCATTTCAGACAATTCTACAGACTTCTGAACTCATCCCACCAAAATTTAACGGTTTCTCGCGAACAAGAGATTGGATCAGCCAACCGTTTTCAGACATTCTGGTCAGTTGGTTTAAGAAAATTACAACAAAATGTGCGGTGTATCGAACGGCAGCATGGAATGCCCATTAGCATCACTTTCTCCCGTATGCTCCGGTAACAAACGTGTGGCTCAAGCAGAAATCTTTTCGATAGAACCAGACAAGTACATAACGATGACAACGTCACAAAAGAAGAATAATTTCCGAAGGACGTTTTACCAGGCATTGATTTTCCGGAATATTTACAGAAGTACACTGCAATCTACAGGTGACTGAGATTGCTTCCAAGAAATGCATTCTATTTTATTTGTTTTTTAATGGTGATCGAGCAGCAACCGATGGTGAAAAAAGTTACAGTCATTTCTGAATTCTATCTTCCCAGCTGCTGAATTACGGCCGTTGTTCTCCATTCATACTATCGTTTTCCGTGTTGCTGATCGTGATCTTACGAATTAATGTGCATTTCATCTAATTTGCCAGTTCACTGGTAGTTGTTTCGGCAATTACATTCTTCCGAAGGAGAATCTGCTGCTCGCGCAATTCATTTTATCGGATCAGTCTTTGCAGAGAAGATTCATAGTTACTATCAAACAGATTTCGAGTATAAGAAGAAGACCGGCCAACCGGAGGGAACTAAATGCAGACAAATGAGCATGATCATCAAGTTTCTTTCACACACACAACCATCTCCATAAACCCAACGTAGGCAACAATAAGTGCCACCTTAAGAGTATCTTGAAGAAAATTCAGGGTAATCTGAAAAGCGAAGTGATGGCTTTCAAATAAGTGCATATAATGTAAGCTCAAATTGAAGTTCACTTAATCACTGATAGCTGAGAGAAAGTTCAGCATGATCCTGCTTCAGAATCGATTCTCGTTTTATCCAATTTGTCAGTACCTTGTATTGCACACTTATAAGCAGACGAAGGATTCTAATCACAGTACGCAAAAGTTAAGCTGTAAATACTTTCGTATCCTTCATTTGTGTTCCAAAGGATTTGGGTTTTGTAGCACTATAGTCAATCACTAGATTAGAGACGGCGTTTGTAACGCCTACTGGAGCAGACCTCATTACATTTCTAAGGCTTATACTCAATTAAAATACATTGATTTTTATGAGAGTTCGAAGATTTTGCTCTCCACATCATGAATACCATTCAAATTTTAACATACTTTTTGCATTCAGATTCATCCTACGAGAAAAAACGCTTGTCTGCAAACTTGCTCTAAATGGAGCTTGCCAGTGATGTATAGTCTCTTCCAGACAATTGTTTGAACCATTGCACCATTAGCTTCACGATAAACAGCAGAACAGTCTCACCAAAATCTTTAACTGTAAGACAGTATGCAAATTGCAGAGTCTGTCCGGTCACCTTGGCAATCGGGTAGGCAAACTGGCATTTGTTCCCCCCCAATCGATAAACGTGTGTCAGATTGAGCGGAAGCAGTTGACTCCTTCTGACCACTGTTTAATAATTATGTAAAACTTTGGAACCTATTTTCATACATTGATATACTAACACGTATGCATCGTTGTTATAGGATTCCGAGCACAAGATTTGATCGAGATGGGAACTAACATAGTTGGTGAGCTGTAATAAAAGTGAATTCTGGGACTGATGATTCATTTTGTAGTGGAGTTTTTCTAAATTGGAAAGACGAAATCGCAGCTGAATGGTGTTTGGTGTGTGTCTTAATTATTGACTTAATTTTTTTACTATAAATAAACTGTCATCGGAATGACCATAGTTTATTGCCTCTGATAAATGTAGTGGCGAATTATACGCCTAGCTTACAGAAATGTCCAAGTCCATGTTATTTTGACCGGCAGCCACCTGCCCACTCTGACCTGCTGACACCATCATCACTTTAAGCGATCCTATTCATCTTTGAAGGTTAAACCTTCAACAACCATCAACTTATATCCTGCTTGATACTCAGTTTGGTTACCTCTACGCCTCAGAGGTCTCTTCAGCTGACTTGCCAAGAGGGCACTTAATTCTGCAGGTGAACCACACCCTCAACGAGTTGCCCTTAACAAACTTGACGCCAGCTCTGATTCCGATTCAGTGTAGATACTCCAGGACCCTTTTTTGCTTAGTGGATTGCTTATTTCTAGTTGAACTGTGAAAACCTCCGTCATTCGCACCTCTTGAATGATCAATCTGCTTTTCTGTCAATTCTCAGTCATTCACAACCTGACCGAGGATGAGTCTTTCGGTTTTGTCACTATGGGTCTGATTGATTTTATGGCTTACTGAGGTTTGATAAAGACAAAGGAGAAGGAAATGCAAACCCAACCAGCTTAGGTGCACAGCATTTTGTGATGTCTTATTTGATGTATTAAAATGTACACATTTTTGTTCACTGATCGCGGAGGCAATTCGCCGTGTTCTTGATGCCTCATAACTCACACTGACCTCACAGTTTCCCTCCCTCGGTGTCCTTCTTTTAAACGTGCATGCTCTGCCATCTTATTGAAGTTCATAATGTTCTGACCAAGACGAATAAATACTAGGAGGTGACGATCACTTTCCCAGTCTGTTGCATCCCGGTTCCTACAGAATGAAGCTGCCCAGCCATATGTTGTTGATCTGCAAACTAGGTAGCATCCATGAAAACACAAGAAAGGGTTGAGGGAGCGTTTTGTGAAAAGTCAGTCCCAGTGAAAATTGCAGACAGCTGTTTTGATTCTCTTGAGTGCCGTCAGTTCTTTTTAGTCCAGTGGATGTGCAAATGGGCCAAACTACTCGCACATATTTGTAAGTCATTTGGTAGATTTTGCGTGTTTGGTTGATAGGACCCATCGGGACGAAACTTCTATCCATCACCTCAATAGTGGTCACTTAAACCAACTTTGAATGGTACAAAGAAATCAGAAACACCAGATGCAGATCGTAACAAAGTCAACACAATTTGTGGGGTTTTGTTCAAGTTGAGATATAGGGACGAAAGATTGTAACCTTGTGGAAAGTGTTGGTCTTTTAAAATTCAACTCACTACCTCATTTGTTTTTCTACTTGTAAGGAGCTGGTGTTTCCATTGTGTTAAAATATGTAGACATTTGACTGCCAGCTGCTATAATTGAAACCAGAAACGTTCTCGAGCTAACTGTACAATGATCATCTACGTGTGTGCTTCTTCAGCATTGTTTTACAACTGGCACACTGCTCAAGGTACACTTTCGTCCTCCATCTGTTACAGTAGCCCTATGTAACCAGTTTCTGGTGCGTGATGTTTTGCGTGAGTTCCGTAAAATGATGCCATTTTGATGCATTTCTGAAACGCGACTGGAACAGATGAACCGGTGACTCGGATGCTGTATCTTTAATTCTGTTCGTACGAATTTTCGGAATTGAATTCAACTGGTGGAAGAAAAACGGTAACTAACAACCAATTTGAAACCCATGTATGAGTGAGTTCTTCGACTGTCTAACTTTCTTAGAAAGTAGTCATAAGTGTTTATTTTCGTGTTTGATTATGGATCCAGTTGATTAATGGCAACCGTCTGTAGAGAAAAATGATGATGATACCATAGCTACCCCTGTCGGTGTGCAATCCGATTTTGGGGATGGCAAACCGCACTACACTGATGTAAAATTAATTTTGTTTGCTTTGGTGTAGGCAACCGAAACTTACGTGCGTTGTTCTCCTTCCAGTCTTGCTCCTTCTTCTCGATTCTGTGAGATGTGCTATCTTTCGAGTAAGCTAAAAGTGTTAGGAAAGGTACCTTCAAAAACGAACAATCCGATTGTCCAATGGTTGGTCTTGACAGACGGTCTATTATCAAATACGGTGAAAAAAAACTTGAAAGTTTGACTTAACTGTGTCCATGACTACTACATGCAGCAGTAATCAGAAATAGATAGCAGTCTCCAAGTTATTACATATTCGGTCTAGGCAAGCCCCTAATCGCTAATCGAGATATACTCTCGAGTTTCTAGCCCCGATGAGGGTCTCCAAAGGTAATCCTCTTTCCCTTTATCTTGCAGGTCAGAAAGTGAGAGATTCTGAGTGAGGTCCTCCACATCAACCCCTTTCTGCATCATAATCGACAAGAAATTAACAAAGCCATCGTTTTGCTGATAGTTACACCATTCAGTCACCGTCACTTGCCTTAATTTGACCTCCAGTCTTTCGACATGGTAATTGGCAAAAGAATACTACGAGTATGCGCCATTCATGATCACTATAGTTTGAGTACCGTATTTCAGTCCAGGAAGAACCACCGTACCCCCAAAGCGTAAGAACGTAGCGAAGTTATTGTGCTAGGCCTCCTCTTTCCGTCCACTTCAACAGACGATAAAGACCGGTTTGTATCAGAACTGACAAAGCTGTTTCAGATGGCTTAAAAGACTGAGATGTCCGTAGCTACTGGCTGCCGTCAGTAATTGCCGTTCTCAAAAAGGTGAAGCAAAGTTTGTGTGACCACCACGGAAACATGAGAACGGTCGTTATTGGGTTGATCTTAAGCCCGCTCTTATTTTGCGTCGACTCATTCAGTTCAAAGAAACCCGTGAGGAGCAAGCAGTCGTCCGTTCCAATCGAGGATTTATTGATCGCAGTTTTGTCCTGTGACGTGATTTGGTGGATCAACATTGTTATAAGCAGTCGACGATGGCAGCATTTACTTACCCTCCATTCGTTTACACGTAACACTTTCTGGAAAACTGTCCTTCGAAAACGGATTTCAGAGAAATTCCTAAGTCTGCTAAGACTAGCAAGAACAGTACGACCAGATAGAGAGTACGAAGATGACCGTCTTGGACATTATCACGTCTAGTGGAGTATATCAGGGATGTCCTCTTCTCCTTCCTTCTCAGCTTGATCGTGATGGCATTCTGGAGGGTGTGCTTGAGGAATCCAGTGAGTTCGCTGTTGAGTTTCTTTCTGTCATTAAGTTAACCGACAAAAAGTATGCAAATGGGCTTGTCTTACTCAATCCCTCCACCGAATACATGTAGGACATGCTGAACATGGTAGTGGCAGGTGTTGTTTTTCGCTGTATGTGATTTATTTTATTCTGTGGTTCGGAAACGTAGTCCGCTTACAATGAAAATAACGTCTAACATGCCTCATTTTACCGGTCTTGTTTCCCCCAGTTATTCCACCTTAAGCGGACGATCATGCAAACAGAACGATCACTCAACAACACGAGATCCGGAGTGTTTGGTGTATGTAGCCAGTTGATTAGACAATCAAAATGTCTAGTGTCCAGCGGTTGGCTTACGTGTTGTGTACACCCGTTGCACGTTTGCTGCAGATTGTATTACTTGATAAGAGCACTAAAAGCTGAGTAAAACAGTAAACACCTTGACCATATCGTTGCTTAAAGTGGGTTAGTTGTCTCTTTTTAGGATGGGGATCACATGTTTACTCGGACCTTTGGTTAGAAATGCCGTCCGAGACACTACCTTGCACTCACAACATACATAGTTCTGTTTGTTTTTAATTCATCCATTTTCTAACATTTCATATCGTTGGTTTTCACCAGGACAATCGTTAACACTGTCGCGGTGGGCGGTGGCTCGATTTGCAATATTTTATAAACAGATGCACAGTTATTATGAAATAGTGGTTGAGAACTTGCCGACACACCTATCCTCCACCATTCACTATTGTCTGTCATCGTTTCCCATAACGTATCATCAAGACCTTCAGCATTTTCACAACCTCTATATCTATGTTTGCAGTACAAAACTGACCAATCGTATGATAACTATGCCGAGAAATTAAACCGTCTACCAGAGTGAGTTAGCAGATAGTTCAGTAAAGAACCTGCAAACTACGCTGTGTCCAACAGGTTTACAGTCATCGTTCCAAGTTGTAGTTTATATTGATCGTACATTATGGCGGATTGCATGTTTGTGCAACCTCCCTTGTATGATAATCAGGATTGACCAACCGAATGCAGATGGATTCACAAACCATCAACGTTTGAGAGTCTGACTTTATCGAATCCTTGAAACTCAGTAAACGATTTGAAATGGATATTCATAGCTGACAGAAGCAGCCCAGTCAATCATTGGTCAACACAAACTGATGGACAACCAGATAGTATAACGGTAACTCACTATTTCATCAGGCAATTGACTTGTATTACTACCGATTTGGCACACTTAGTGTAAGCGTGAGTTAAACGGAACCCCGTATTTAACTTGGTCGGAAAATGAGTTGTTCCAGCAGCTATTCCGTGGCTTATTGACGCTGCTTTAGTCGTCATTCCTGCAATATGATAGCGTAACTCTACGACCTCTCACATTAGGTAACTAGTGGATTTGGTTGGGCAAGGTGGGTTTTATAGCTTGTGAGACGAACCACCTGGCAAAACGATTTGAATCGAACTCACATGAGGTACTATAAAAACGGTTACAAAATTGATCACGTCTCATCTGAAATTTGACAGGCCAGGTCCACAGGTGGGTGCAAAGCTACCACTTTCGTAACTTTTTGTTGTCAAATAGAATTTTTCCTACGATGTTCCAAATTCTTTGAACTCCAAAGATGTGAAAAATGTTAGAAAACAAACCTTCTTATTTTGCCTCCTATTCTGTTCTAATTACCCTATCTGGTGTGCTCTTATGATTTACATTTGTTTTCTTCGGATGTGTTTGTGTGACTAAGAGCAACGTTCGTCGCTCTGTCTCTCTTGAGGTATGATGTGTTTTCGTCAACCTTCTGAAATCCGATAAACATTTGCATTCCATAATGACTGGCAACCTCGCAACTAGGTTTGTCTACGTCAGTGTTTGGTGAAAGGTAGATTTGCGAATGAGACGGTGAAAGTGAAAACTATTCGGAATCGATTATCGATTTTTGAAGACAGTCATGGCCAAACACTGAAAGCATCCGTATGTAAAATCGTGTCTACTAACAAAACAAAAATTTCGTTGCACGGCTTAAGGTAATAATCTGTTGATAGCCTGTGGGCATACATTTGTGCTTCCCTCATTACATAATTGAGCATTTAGTCAACTGAGGATAAAACGTTTTTGTTATGAGTTTTGCAAGTAAGATATGTCCGTCTAGTTAATCATATTGTAAATCGCGTCATCATTTAGTACTTTTTATCGGTTGCTAAAAATAATATTTCTTCACAAACACTGATTGATGTAACCAGGTTTTTGCATGAGTTACCAAACGAGGCTGTGTTTTTATCCCGTAAAAAGAAAGTCGGTTCATCCGAATGCTGGCCGATAGAAAAATGTTTATTCTCCGATGGCACCCGTTCGTGAAATGAACAAAAGCAGCCTCCGCATCACCGTCCACTTCGATACTCACTTCTTTTAAATGAAGCCACACGTGAGATCTTCATTTGAGAAGACGATATACTTTTTTGCTGTTAATCAGTTTCCTTCATTTTACTTCGCAAAATCTGTAAGTTTAATATCATTGACGTTTGCACACAATGTTTGCATTTAGATGAACATTCCAGCTAACCCCTTTTATGTGAAATAACTAATTCGAGTTTTGCCCTTATAAAACCTCGTCAGAATTGCATACCTTTACGAAATATAACAGTACAGTACATAAGGTGATCTGTTGAATACAAAGGTGTCGTGTAATTGTATTCGCAGTTACTAGCAAAGAACAAGATGCAAATTTATGTGAAACTACATGCCAACAGCGTTAGGTACCTAGCTGTTTTTGCAACCCATCAGCCGGGTGTGGTAGGCGCATTCACATGCACCCAATGATCATGAACTCTTCAGGTCGAAATGGAATGTTGTATTATTTCAAGTCTTTTGCTTATGAGTATTTTCCGAAATTGTTATTAATCTCACTACCGTAGCAACTTCGTCGAATAGTGATGGCCTTGAAATCTGTTTCAATATTTACGTTCAGTGTATACTCAAAGTTTGGGAGATATTATTTTCATGTACGTGATTCATTGCGACCATGATAGTTTGAACATAGTGCTAATGTGCTCGATTGAAAAGCGTCCGTCTGGAACACAGAGCTCTGAAGTTAACCACAGATTCCCATCATTAAGGTGGTCTCATTTATGACTCACGTTCCATTAGCTTAAAAAACACGAAGTTTAGAAAATATGTGATAACTTAACAGCTTCTAGGTCATATCATTCGTTAGTTGATGGTGTACCCTATACGGATCTTATTTAGAAAATTCATTATCTGGAATATGATTTTCATTTATTCTTGTGTGAATTTTCCAGACCAGCTGTTTAGCCTATGACATTCAAACTCTTATCTCCTTTTTGGACGCTTTGTTTGGTTTCTGGACATTACATATGTCAAAGTAGAGTTACATCCATGATCCTTACACCCGCTCTCACTTTTGTACCTACCTCATAATGAGCCTTCCAGACATCCACCTGATGAAGTTCGATAGTTACAGTCAGTTCCATAGGGGAATTACTTCACATATTCAGACATTATATAATTTGCTTTCTAACCGCAATATCCTTTAAGACCGGAATCTTAACTATTGGGTGAAACTATTCCCTAATCATAAAGTGTCTGTATTTTTGCTTTTTATTAAAGGAGATCTGACTGCGTGGATCTCCTGTTGGATTTTTAACCGTCAGACTACTTTACTTCACAATTCCGCATAATCAACACCACTCACACTAGAAGACTGACAGACTATATTCGAAATCCACTGGTCCCGCTCTGGAATTCCACCCCTAAATCTTTTGTAGGTTTTACTTCAGTTTATTCCCAAATGTAAGACGGATAACACGTCAGCTAGCCTGAGATGCAGCGTGTATTAAAATGTGTTATATGTGCTTCGGGTTTTTATTCACCAACATACCATTTAGCCCTTCGAATACACACTATAAAATCGTGAGATCAAGAAAAGTTGACGAATTTGACTATGTCTGTCATCATTAGACCGCTTACAAAAGTGTTTTGCCAAGACTAGTGAACTATTTGACAGTGTATAAACATTCGTTGCAGATTTGTGAGTAATATTCTTATCAAATCCAATTGAGATTATGGTGATACAGGTACACACTTGAATACAAACGAGGAGTAGTGGGAATTCCTCTACTGGTGGCGGAGGGAGTCGTCGATATTCAGTAGCATAACCTTCTCATCTGACTTTTGGACATTGCAACCAGTTTGATGTACTCTCTGGAATAGGGCTTGCACAGTTTTTTGTTACTGTGAAATCGAAGATCTCTTCATTGACTATCTGGTGAACCATTTTTAACCACCATGGTTACACACACTGATCGTAGTTATTAGCTTCTTCAACGTTCATGAACCTCTATTTCGGTCAATTTGTTGTTCCTATAACTATTGTCGTACAGAGCAGCTGAAACGAACTGAACTGAAATGTTACATCAGTTATGTCATTACACAAAGTTATTGAGTTATAGTAGAATGGTGATTAAACTTCTGCGTTCAAGATGGTGTGCTAGTGTGATGGAGGATCAAATTGGAGATGCACTCGCTCCAAAATTCAATGGAATATATTAAAGCGTCTACGAGGGATGGTCACATCTCGCAACGAGTAAATCATTTACAACACGAGAGGTTTAACCAGTCACCGGTGGGCGACACTGACCAAATGTTCAGAGATAACAAATAAAAATCCATGACGGGGTCGACAGTCAAGCAAATAGGACCAATCATAAGTGCAATTTGTGCGGGAACATGAGAAGTGGGTAATACAGATTGAACCATATCGAACAACTTTATGCTAGAGTGTTGCAAAACCAACGCAGGTAGAAGACACTACCCTCTAGTGAATATACTCTCAGGTTGGAAATTACTCCTTGTTGTTAGTTTAGTTCACATATTTATGTCAGACCTATCATAAAATCGAATTTTTACGTCAGTTGTGCACGAAGCAAAACATTCATGATATATCCAAGATTATTAATCGATCTCATTCAAACACTATATCTACTGTTCCCTTTTATCTGATAGCAGAGTGCGTGCATATTTTACGAAGACTATAGAGAATAGTCTGATGAATAGCATCAAGCATGACTGCTAATAAATTATTATTTTTGTCAAATTGTTTTATGGTTCTTGAGCTAGCCAGGTTTGGTGTGGGTTTCGACTCAGTTACTTAGTTTCTACCCTCATTCGGCTGTGTATACTGAAAGCGTAAGGATAGTGTTAATGCAAACAACCGATAATTCATCCTCATGTATGATTGCTACACTCGCATGCTTATTTTCAACGGTACCCGATAACATGCTGTTTTCTTTCACAGAAACTCTGTTGCTAACCACTAATGTAACAAAGCTCCTTTAAGACCTGTTGTGATATGCAAGTTAGTAAAAAAACGTGAGTAGATCGCACATTGGTTGGGTCTAAGAGTGAATCAGTTTGACTCTTGAATTAGTTCACGTGTGATATTTGAGCACACCACTTCAAACTAGTCAGTCAGCACTTACTAACTAATGTATGTGGATTTAGGTGACACAACACCTAATCGGAAGAAACACCACTGCAAGTGAGGTCCATTACAGCAAATGAGCATCACCAAACCTGTGTTCAGTATACTACATAGTCCAAGTACAAGATACGGAGTATGCAAAGACATACGTTTTCAGGTCGGTAAAGTTGCGCTGAGTAATAGGAACATCTGGTTGAGATATTGCTATAGTTAATCACACAGGTCCATTGCATGCCATGTGACCAACTAATGGTCGATTGTCTAAAAACACTGCACGGTCGAGGCTGCTGAAATCATGTTAATTGACCCAGCATCGGAGTAAAATTGTAAAAAGAGAAATTACGACATGAATTCAATTTAAACACCGTCAATTCTAAAGGTTTAAATACCACGAAAACCAAAAAAAGCTTGACTCAAGGGTAGTGGTTGAAACTACATATCGATCTGCAATGGCAGTGACCGAAAAAAATCGATAATGTGTTGTTTCCTTGTGTATGCAAACGGCCACCTACAGCCGAGAATGTAGGCTTTGGAATACTTGATTATTTGCAAGTTGTGGAGATTACTCATGACTGTAAACACTGGTGAAATACTGACGTTATGGCCTGTAATCGGCAAGCACCCTGCAGTGCAGCAAATGACGTTTCGTACTCGATGAGTGTCACTTGCCGTCACGTAAGCTAATGGGTCTCTAAATCACACTGAGATGAACACTTTCGATGTAAATGCTTCTGCAGCTGCAGGAAAATTGGCAGACAGAAGAACTACTAGGTAACCTATGACTTCGACAGTTTTAACGACAGGTAATGGTAACCTAGTCGCTTGTGAGATTGGCAGCAGTTCTGTCACATTACATGCGAATTTTAACATAGTACCAGTTACCTTTCTAACAATGCTCTGTCAAAAGGTTATTATAAATGTTAAGTTCAATAGTAACAAAAAAATGCATATCTTTTGCGCGCTTTGCTTCCATTCTAGACAATCGATTGCTCGTTCGTACGTTGTTTTACAAAGCTTCAGGAATGTGCTTCGAGGATGGATTATAGGTTTTGTACATAGTGGTGACTGAAACGCTTTGTGCTAACCGTTTTATCCGAAACAACTTGAGTTTCTCTCGAAAAGTGCATTGTAGTGACCACAAAAGTTGCCTATATCAAACTCGCTTTCAAAGATGACATTCCAACCATATGTCGACAATAAGCTCTATTTGCACGAAAACAACTGACTACCAGTCTTTGGTCACTGTGGATTCATCTTTGAGTATCTTTTCCAATCCAAGTCAATTAGTACTTTCGGACGCTACACCTAGTTTTTATGCTAGTATCATGTTCACTGACGAGTGCTCACATCGTACTTTGTTTCTTCCGACCATTTCGCTTAGTTGACTCAGTTCAACACAATATATTAATTAGCCCAGCATTGTCAGACCGAAATTCGTCTGTCCAGGTGCTGTGTCTATTCTAGCCTCAAATCGATCAGATCGATGCTAAGCCGGTGGGCATCGGACATTAAACCGGCTTGATATAACAGACCAATCAAATAACCGCAAGAACATTGACCGTTTGCTAGACTTATTTCCGGTTAAGTCACCTGGCTCACTGATGGATCTGTCACCTTTATTCATTTACACATTAGATTTCCACAGAAGACGTTATTTTGATCACAAGAGGTTTTACTGAACATGAACTAACCAACTTCACACTGTCACTTTCTGGAATAAATATTCTACATTACCAACAAATCAATCAATCTATTTTAGAAATGGACTTACTGAAGATTAACATTTTTTATGGTGATGTGCCGTTGAGGAATTCAGGGCAGACGCAGGCGGATGAAATATGGTGTACATCAATGTCTTATTCTCAAGCAGGTCGATGGTTACGTGTATTATGCCGACTATTTACTGTCATCACTGTTAAATCGTTCCTGTTGATTCAGGATAATTCACCCAGTAAGGCAAACCTGACGATTTCAATAACGATGATTCACAGCATCGAGTTGATAAGAATATCCTCCATGAAACACGATGAGAATGATTGAAATTCACACGGTACTATTGAAAAAATTACAATACAAATGCTCTCTCGCATTCCCAAATTATCCACTGAACGAGGCGTTTGACACGTAGCAACCAAAGACGACCGCGCAAATAGTCACCAATCAGCAGAAAATGAGTGCATTAAAACAATCAAATACAAATGAAGGTAAAAGCACTTTGAACATTATCAAGCAATAAAGCTTTAGTAGGTGCACGATGGTGGTCGTAAAAACCAAGGAGTAAACGGACATTTTGTACTTGTGGTCTCGATATAAAATCCATTCTAACTGTTCACTGCAAAATAAAAAGGGCCTTAAGATCAGCTTTCCACACACGAACTAAGCATCGTCCAACAAATTCAACGCTCGGCATCGTAACAACTAAAGAACGATAAACATGTCAAATGAACGTCAGCAAATTCAACAGTAGGTTTCCAAGGTCACATGTGCTTTCTATACAACAAATTCACGGAAGTAACTAGAGAATGAGGAAACGGAGGTTCTAAACTCAATGTACACATACCGGAATCAATTTTTGTCATGGCCTTCCAGAAGACACAACGACCTAATATCAAGTCCATTAGCAACTTAGGTTGGTTTCACAACTATTTTTTTCACGAGATTATCTGGTCCTGGAGATCCACTGGTTACTATGTCCTTCGACCAAACATTTTTAGGATCAGGTGTCTCAAAGGAGGAAGACCTCTCCTACCTGAAAATCACGTGAGGTGGTGAACCACCTATGATCAGCCTGCAGTCTAGGCAGGTATTCGCGTCACCACTGTTTTCAGAACATGCCAGTGCGACGTTTCGCTTGTCCACAACCCTCGATATAACGACCTGACAATGTGAGGTTGTCGTTTAAAAGTCTTCAATTTGACTAAAGCAATAACAGGTCATTAGGTCTCAGTATCTATGGACCTTGGAGAACATCATATGCAAGCACTAACTGGTGGTGGTCAATTATTGATTCAATATCTACAACGCAAGTATGGAACGCCACCTGGTTCATAACCTGTCCACTAGTCATTAATGCAAGTACCCCCAGGACGGTTCATATCACTTTACACTCCACCTCGAAGGTGGGCTTCAAACGAACTAAAGGGGTGATCATTTTCACGCAATGACATATGGTCAACAACCTTTCTGTGACCCAAAGCTGGTAACCTTTCATTCAACTTAAAATCTGCTCCTATAAAGTTGATACCGTTGTTACTCCATCCAATACCTACAAACCTCTTAAGTGCCAACATTAACGACTCAATTGACAGTGATATCACGTGTCTAAAAGCAAGCTAACAAACAACAGTAACGTTTGTGTTCGCCCCTACCTGTCTTTACCATGAGCGGAACAAAACGGTCAACTCCCATATGCCTGTTTAGATACATAAAAGCAGTAATAGGGCTTTTAGTGGCTCACATGGCTTAGAAAAAAGTAAATTACATCCGTAACAATTAATGGACTCACAAGACCTCTTTGAACACTCAAAATTTCAGCCGAATGGATAGACATACATGCGCGGCACCCATTTGACCTTCCATGTCATAGTAGTGTTTAACTAATGGCTCTATCACCGTATAATGTGTCGTTTTTGTCAGCATCACTACAATAAGCTGTTTATTAGCATTGATCACAACCCGAATAGAACGTCTTCACGTCTCCTGTCAGTAAATTTAGCGTTGTGATATTTCGTGTCATCTGGCAAACGTTTTTGAACAAGCATAGTCAGCTTACTGCTTGCTTGTTCTACTTCGAACAAGTTGAAAGGATCTCATTGGTCTCTACTTGTTAGTAAGTGAATAGGACCAATGAAGCGAGAACTGCTCTACTGGTTTTAAATAAATGGAGTAAGCGCAGTAAAAAAAATGAAAAATTTGGTCAGCTGTTGTCTGAAAGAGATAAATACCCCGGCTCATGAGTCCAATGATTCCACAGATGAAGATGTATGTGAGGCTTTCCGAATGCCACTCCGGCCGGATTCAGCTCGGAAGACACGTTTTATACCGTGTTATGATGGTATACTCGTGTATTAACCTCGCTCAGTTTACAACGAATATTGCAAAGCGTGAAGATGTATTTCGAATACATTGTAGCACAATCGGAGAATCCGTCCACAGGGCTGGTTGTCGAAACGTATGCTCGAGCTTGCTATGGAAACGGCCGTCGTGAGTTCGACTCTTGGGCTAGTGACTATTTTACGCGAGACTACTCCTGATTCGTCCAGGATGAAGCAATATTCGCTTGAACCGCTTGACCCTCTTAGTCTACTGTTTGCAATCGTCTTGTATACTACCACGGATACTTCACAAAACAAACGCAGTTCCATCTGCATGACAGTAGATATATCTGGAAAAACAAAACCAAACACACTCATTGAGCTAACAGACTGGATATTCATCAGTCAGTTCTCTCAGGTTAGGCGGTCGATCTTTTCTCTTAAGTTACCCTAACCGAGTCATCCACCACAAAAGTTTTGCAGCAGCTTACGAACTGAAAGTAGCATTGGAGCAACTACTGCAGAAGGCTGATTAAGAAAGCAGTGGATTCCACTATACCACTCCTTGTATGAGACCCGTCAGAAAGGTGAACTCGAAGCTGGGGCAGTAATTTATCAGTTTCCGCGTCACGTCTAAAACTGTTTGACAACTGTAACCCTGCAAATCCAAGTTAACCATTTTGTACAGTCTATCCTACAAAGGTAAATGTTCAAAAACCCAGGTGCTACTAAATATCCACTTTTTGAAACGAGACCAGTCAATAATAGCAAGGTACGGAGTTAATCTGTAACGGATATAGCCCCTTCAACCGTGTCGACCGATTCCGAGTAGTCTCTAACATGGAAATTTTCCAACATGACTGGTACGGTTAAAGATGAAATCCAGTCCACATTCAACTGCCCCTTGGGGCGCAATGTTTGCAGAGAACGGCGATGCAGTAACATAAAAAGAAATGCATGTTCAACTCATATCTCAGGATATCCGTCTAAAGGAGAAGAGCTCCATTATAAGAGGTTTAACGCCTACTTTTTAATTTAACAAACCCGAGTCTAAAAAGATGTCTCCCCAATATCTGTCGTGACGACTGCAACATACTTACGAAAGCGGAGAAGTAGCCCGATTACGTTACTTATCAACTAGTCTTCGCAGTAGTGTATGGTTAAGGAGTATTCCTTTAAACGTGCCATCACAATCAAAAACTCTGTTCACGTGTTATCCCGCTTATTTGGCGTAAGCATTAACTGGTGCGTTCAACATCATCTGCAGGCAAGATTAACACTATTATGAGAGGTTATCCTCATGGACTTTGCTGAATTGGCTGGATATAATGGCTACATACTTCGATGTTAATGTGATATCCAAAGCAAACTTCATTTAAGTGAATATACACGCTCACTACAACCAGGCCCAACACAACTAAAAGCGGACCCTATGTGACCTGACCATGTGGCTGGCCTTCAAGTAGATAAGCACCGCCGGTTGAGTTTGGCTGTATTCTGGGTTTGTTCTAATGATTGAACAACGAATTTCATCCAGTCTTCAACGTTATGATCTACTCTGCAATGTGAACAACGGACTGGTTGGTCGATCAGGCCGACGGTGGCTCCTTGCGGATGGCATCTAGACCTTTTGACTTTAGGGGTATATAAAGTACAGGAATCGATGTATTTCGCGTTATACAGCCTAACTAAATGGACAGGTTCCCTCTTCACAACGGATACTCCTTTCTTGATGGAGGTTAACATATTGGTAAGAGTGGGCTTCCTGCTAGAAGCCCTCATTTTACCAGCCATATCGGCCCGTCCTTCCTCTGGCTTAATGTTCGATTACCCGGATCACGATAATAGATCCATTCAACTCCACTGATTTATCTAGTCGGGCCAGTGTGGTATCTCACGTTCACATTTGAGTGTCTAGGCACTTGGGGTCGTCTATGTCAAAAATAACTAACTAGGACCACGAAACATTTCACGGACCATAGACTGAACGATGTGGTATGGGTGACCAAACTGACTAGTGAGCATTTCTATAGCTTCACCATATCCTTTCGACCCCCGTAAGAATACACAATGCTCCATAGATTCCTTCGCTCTACCATGATGACAATAACTCAGATATGAAAACTTTTGATTAGCATTACTTAATCTATTTACCACATTGGTTTGGGAACTTCGAAGAAACTTATGAAAGCCCCATGATGATCCGACAAATCCCCTAACCTTCATCTTCGACAGACGTATAACTGGAATGATTAACTTGAGTGGCAACTACAGTGTCCCAACAAATTTACTTCCTCACGCAAGTACAGAAGAGTAGCAGGAAACAGACATTCTGTGCGTGTAGTCACAGCACAAATTCCAATTGTGCACTGCACGCCGGAAAAGGCGAAATAAAAGCGAGTTTATGGTCGTCTGTCTAGAAGCAAATCAGAAATGCCCCCGACAAATACGACCTTTGGCATCGTACTAACTATACAACGATAAACACATCAAGCCAACTCCGACAAGTCTAAAAATCATACATTCCCGTCCAGCTGAATGACTTTTCTAAGTTGACTTGTGAATCTTGGGAACATTCACTTTCAAACAGCACATCCAAATACACTCACCCTTTTCTTTATTACCTCAACCGAATGAAAACTCATCAACATCTCAGTGAAAATCCACAATCTAGAGTTGAAAATAAGCCCTCTCCAGATACAAACGCACAATGTTTAGAGGTTCCATTAAGTCATAT